>BQNB010135034.1:0-18221 GCA_026074375.1 Tanacetum coccineum | reverse complement strand
TAAGTTTGCTCAAAATTGCTTATCAGTTAGCCTTTTCCCATTAGGTCTTAGGTTTAAAGTAGAGAAGCCTGCCCTTGATTTGCTTATTTTTCTGGCTTGTTTGCTTATTCCATTGTGCTTAATTTTGTTTGCTTTAGGCTTATTTAGTTTAGATACTCATTGGTTTTGGCTTATTTCTTTTATACTTTAGCTTGTTTGCCCTTAAGTTCCTGTTAGATTAGTTTTTTTTGTAGTCTGCCAAAAGACCCCACCCCTGGTGCAAACTACACTTTTATCAGCATTTGTTGTTTGCTCTTTTGCTTCCCAACTTCTTTGTTTCTTGCCTTTTCAGGAACCCCATAAGCTCATCCACCACCTCTATAAGCCTCATAGCCATAGGAACCCCCTAGGTGACTTATTTATAAGCTCAAAGGTCCCCCTTTGAGCTGTTTGGCTAAGCAGTCCTGGCCAAATGGCTTATTTGGCTTTTCATTGATTTCTATTCTGTTTTCTTGGCTTATTTTTGGTTTGCTTTGCTTATTAGGTATAGTTGTTCATTTGTTTTTGCTTATTTTCCTTTTTCCCTAGCTTATTTCTCCTTAATAGCATAAAGTTAGTACTAACTTTTCATAAGGCAGTACTAACTTTAAAGTTAGTACTGCTAAATTCATAAGTTCATTCCAGCTTATTTGTTGTGCTTATTTGTGATCTTTTAGCTTATTAGGTCTAGTTAGTTAAGTGCATTTGCTTATTTGCCTTAGTGTTAGCTTATTAATGCTTAGAAGTAGCCTAGCAGTTTAGCATCTTTGGGATTTAGTGTAAAAAGCAAACTGCCAAACAAAAAGCTTTCTTTTTCAGCTTATTCTTAGCTTTTCATAAAAAGTTTTAGTTTTAGAAAATAATAAGCTTCATGTCCTTTACAACTTTGCTTTTGAAAGTTTGTCAAAAAAAAAGAAGGGAGATAAGGGGTGACCCGGGTGAGCAAGACTCGAACCCGGGTCTCAACCCTCAATACACCCTTCTTTATAAGCCTTCTTACCGCTGTGCCCTTGGGTCTTTTATGTAAGACCCTTGGGCACTTAGATATTTAAGGTAGTTTTGTCCCTTAGGCTTATAAGCTCGTTTGAGCTTATTTTCGGCTTATTTATAAGCCGAATTTTGGGCTTCTTATTTTTCTTAGGTAGGATTTAGTATAAAGTAATTTTAGTAATTTTTTCAGAATTTTTAAAAATAGTTTAGTATTTTTTATAATTTAATTTCGTTAAAAGTGTTAAAAATTCATAAAAAATACAAAAATTATCAAAAAAATATTTTTCTTTTTTAGGAAATTTTATTTAGTCATAAATTACGTAGGAAAAATAGAAAAACTTTCGTAGGGTTAATTTTGCAAACTTTTGATTTTTAAAGAACGGGTCTCGGGTACGGATTTTGTTTTGACTCGTTTTTGGGTCAAACGACCTCCGTTTTCAGTCTAGTCTTTTTCATTCTTCATTATTAGTCCCCTAGGGTAGTTTAGAAGTAAAAATTTCTTTGTAGGGTTATTTTTTAAGATTTTAGGTTTTTGACCCTCGTTTCTCGTGCCCATTTTAGGATTTAAGTCATTTAGCTATCTTTTTTTGGTTTTTCTAAATCGTTTTTGCTTGTTATTGATTATTTTAGCTTTCTACATTCTCAAATCATTACTCTCATTCAAACTCCAATTTTCCGACTGTATCGATTTTCCAGCACAGCCTCGTTGGGGATAAACGACCCGGGAACATTCTATACTACTTCTCAGTTTTATTGATTATTGTTTCTTAGATTATATATATTTTATTTTATATTATATTATATATATAGTATTAAAAAGTACTAATCAATTTTTGGCGCCGCTGCCGGGGAGGCTGTGATTCGATTTTCGTGTTTGTTTGACGATTAGTGTTTGAAGACCCTTCCCTCGTGAAGTTAATTTTCATGTTTGTGAATATTTTCTTTTATAAAAATATAAAACACAAAAATATTTTTCATTTTCTTTTATTAGTATTAGTATAATATATAAAAAAAATCAAAAATATAAAAACATTATCCTTAATTATCAATAAAAATCATCATCAATATAATGCTTTCACCTGAAGCATTATCATAAGCTCAAATTCGTAGTGGTTTAATCCTTCCTTTCGGCTTAAGGCATCCGCCACCACGTTCGCTTTTCTTGGATGATAACGAGTCTCGCAATCGTAATTACTATGTTGATAGAAATAATGCCTAAAAACGTTATTAATATTTTTTGACCTCTCTACGTTTTGATAATCACAAAATGTAAAAACGATTAATGAAAAATTATTCGTAAACAAGTAATTAGTAGTAAATTTTCATTTCGAAAATTTAATCACTTAAATGTATGAATAAATAAATGCTTAATGCATTTTATGATCAAAGGAATTTTTATTTAACCTCACATTTTTTTATAAAAATGTCACAAACATTTTTATAACTTTTACAAAACATTTTTAGATTTAAATAGAAATGTTTATTCAAATAAAATATTTTAAATTTAAATTTTTACCTAAAAATGGCTAGAAATATTCCAGAAAACACCTCCCCTGAAAAAGACAAAAAGGGAGCGCCCTGGCCTGGCCAGACCCCTTAAATACACGGGAGGTCCCCTTAATTATAAGGGGGCCGGCACCCTAATTAAGGGGACCGGCCAGACAAAGATTCCCCTCAGTTTGCTTATAAATGCTGGACTATTCCCTACTGTTTTTTCTTCCTTTTGCCCAACTTTCTTTCTGTTCTAATAATCAGTTTACTACTCCCCTTTATTCCTTTTGACTTTTAATCATAAAGCTTTGTTTCCAAGTGAATCAAATTCTTTGATCCTCAAGTGCAATTGGAATACTTTCTACCATGCAAGTGAAGTTTGTATTTTAGTTAGTGTGTGTCCTGGCAAACCTTGTTGCATTTTTATATATCTCGTAAATCATTTGTGTATTATTTGTAAAGGTGTTATATCATAGTTTGTGTATACTAGGAAGACTGTGGTGATCATTGTAGTTATAATAGATCGGGGTGATCTTAGTAAGTAGTGTTAGATTGGTATGATCAAAGTAGTGTTTAGTTGAAGAGAAGTTGTGAAGTGAAGTTGTGTATAGAATAGTTGTGAAGTGTAGAGAAGTTGTGAAACTTCTTTGGGAAATTTTTTCTAGTGAAGAAAATGTGGTGTGTGAGCGAAGTGTGGAATTGTTGTGAAGTAGTGTGGTTAGTTGTGATAGATTGGTTTAGTAGAACTCACCAAATTATTAGAAATTAGATTTAGTACTCGACTTTTGGCCTTAGTGTAAGAAATTAGTGTAAGCTTAGATGGTGGTAACGGTTTTCTTCGCTAAAGGGTGGATTGTTGACATAGTGAGAAAACTCTGAGTTGGTGCTCAGGGTGAGTGTTGAGAAGTTGGGCGAAGAGGTGCTTCGTTACCGAACCACTATAAATCCTTGTGTTGTGGTTTGATCTTTCATCTCTTATCTTTGTATGTATATGATTGCTATTTTGTTTTTTACTTATTTGTTTAGTTAAATTATTCATATTGTGCACATTGTGAATTCACATTAAGTTGAATATAAGTTTTTATAAACAAACTATACATTAATTTAAAAAGCGGTAAAACTATTCAACCCCTCTTTTAGTTTTCCACAATTAGTATCAGAGCTAGGTCAAACAAGATTTTTAAAATAAATTGTATTTAAAACTTGAATTGATCTATGGAATCGGAAAAATATTTAGAAGGACAATCTATGCAAAGACCACCACTATTTGAAAGTGATGGATTTATTTATTGGAAAAATAGATTCGAAACTTATGTGAAATCAAAATATCTAGATCTTTGGCATGTTATTACCTATGGTGATTTTCCTCCTATTCAGAATAATCCCGAAACTAAAAAGGATGAAATTGTACATTTTGATAAACAAAATGATGATCTTAAAAAGAAACTTGCTAAAAATAATAAGGCTAAAATGGTAATTTATAATGCTTTTCCACGTAAAGAATACGAAAGAATTTTTATGTGTAAAACCGCAAAAGAAAATTGGGGTACTTTGTTAATCACTCACCAAGGTAATAGCCAAGTCAAAGATAACAAAATAGATCTTCTTGTTCAACAATATGAACAATTTACGATTCCGGAAGAAGAATCGATAGATAATGCTTTTGCTAGATTTAACACTATTATTACTAGTCTATTTTACCTTAGTTAAAGGTAAATAGTTGGAATTTACCTAAGTAGTATTTTTATTATATATTTTATAGGTACGTAAAACTTGCGAATAAGTTTGATTATGAAATAACCATATTGGCATTAAGAGGGAAAAGAGTTGGGGAATAATGATTAAAAATGATTTGATAATTGATAAAGAATGTTTGTAGAATTATGTGGGAAGGTGTATGTAATCATTTGTTAGGTAGAAGGGATTAACAAATGATTAAGAGGATGTTTAGAGGAGAATGGATTATGTAGGAGACATGTGATGAATAGTTTGTAAATCATTTATAAGTAAGGAGGTAAGAAAACTCAAAGTACAATTAACCTCCAAATACCATAAACTCAAATAGTCACTTAGACTTAATCTTTGATAATCAACAATGGATTTGATCACTAATCATCTTGATGCAAACAAGTTAAGTGCTTTTCATTTCAAGCAAAGCATATTCTATAATGGGAAAGGATGCGTTTACGCAAAGTGACCTTTAACTTAGTTTGACCAATAAGGGAGTAAAGCCCGTTATGTGATTAAAAACAATGTAAATCCGGATTTAGGTTAAATGAATACTTTCGTTTGATGGTATGTTGAAAGTATGTTCATACTAGGTTTATAAAGAAGTTTCGGCCTTGGCTAGAGGCGTTTGATAATAGAATTGATTTGGCGTTTTGTTGAAAACAAGAGGATTCGTTTTAGCTCCTCTCTAAGTCTAAACCTCATTTAGAGTGTTTCCAAATGCTCAAATATCATGTACATACCTTTATTGAAGTTTCTACATGTGTCAGGTAAGAGGAAAGCCGACTTTGCAAAATACGAAAAAACCAAAGCCGTGAGTGGCACGCTGGCCACGTGCTGACGCGTGACCAGCGCGTCAGATTCACTTTTCTGGTTTTCCAGATTTTGGCTATCGTTTGTTATTTTAAGTGTTACGAACGATTATTTGACATCATTAAAACATAAAGGAGATCCTAATCAATGTTGCACCAACATGGTCTAATGGTTTTGGAGGCTTGTGAGCTGTTCCATAGAAGATGGACAAGAGAGGGTGTTGTTTGCCATGCTTGGTAGTCTTTTGTATCTAACTTAGTTAGGGAAATGTTGTGTTTACAAGTTGTAAAGAGAATGTTGGTACATACTAATAGGGATGGCTGATTTTGGCTTGTAAAATGGGAGGGAAATTCCAAAATTTTCAAATATATAAGTATATATATGTATAGTATTATTACCTCAAAGGTGGTGAATATATTGGGTATGTAGTGCATGCATGCATGAAATATAATGCAAGACTTGAAAATTTTACGTAAAACTTGTAAAACCGAATGCATATGATTATAAAATCATACTCATGAGAATAATAATGTACTTGATTAACATAGACTAAACTTAGTCTGTAATAGAATACGTTCAAAGATGTTTCTCGTTATACGCGGGATAACCAAAAAGTTATACATAAAGTCAGATATTCACGTGTTTAGAATAAAGTGTATGCAGGGATGGACCCAGGATTTTCAAGAGGGTGTTGCACATAAAAAAATTTGAGCTAACTAAAATTACACCGTAAGAAAAGAAAGTAGCAACAAAATATTTGGGGGTTGCACAAAGCAAAAAAACAATAATTTTAACAATTTCTTGCACTTCGTGGCCTAAAATCGGGTGTAGCCCGTGCCACACCCGGCACCCATGTAGGTCCGTCCCTGAGTGTATGAATAAATTCTAACCCAAAATTGTCAGTTGTCACATTTATGATTGTAGTTTGTTTCTAGACAAGTTTAGATGTTCATGGTAGTCTTTTTGGTAAGTACTTTTGGTAGTAGATTTGAACTGGTGTAGTACTATTTGGACAAGTTTAGATGTTCATTAGAAGTATGAAATGAATTATGACCAATTCGTATGTTTATTAACTAATCTTTTGTTGAATGTTTTAATATGTGTCTTCTTATTTTATTTTTTTGCTAAATGTCATAATCTGATGGTTGTAACCTGGGCAAGTTTTACATCTAGATCACATGTGATATGTTATAAATTACGTGTGATTTGTTTATGAATCACATGTGATTTTGTGAATAAAAGTTTACAAGTTTCACAATCACATGTGATCTCACAACGTAACTTTACAACTTGCATTTTTACTCGGTGTAATACAAAATCAGCTATAACATCAAACAAAAAGGTATTCAAATAAAAATAGTCGAATTAAAATCCGCATAACACTTTTCCAAAATTTCAACAAAAATATGAAAAATCCAAATCTAAACAAAGTATGATATACAAGAAGTGTTAGTCTCTTGTGCAGCAGCAACAATTCCCGCTAGTTTTGCAATATATTTTGAATTTAATGGACATGTTACCTTTGTGTGCTTGTTAGTCTTCTCTCCACAGTATCCACATTTCTAACTCGGCTTAGCTTTATCTTGAAGTGTTATTTCGCTTCTACTTTTTCTATGTGCTCCTTTCACACCACCTTTGCTTCGAGCCACTTGTGGATTGTTGACCTGATTTTCCTTAGATTTCTCAACTACATAAATATCTTCAATCACATCTCCTGTTTTTCGTAAAGGAGGCTTAGGCACTTGAACCTAAACTTCTTTCTTGATTGTTTTCAACTGTTCCACAAACTTCGTTAACTTTTCTTCATCTTTACTCAACAAAAATAAACACTCGTCTAGCACGAAAGTAGCCTCATTTGTTACTTTTTTAATTGTTTCATTTTTCTCTCCATATCTGTTTGTATTTCTTATCAATGCAGGTGGTATTATATCCCTTCTCCAATGCCTCAAAATGTACTTTTTTGGAATCACTTCAACATCGCGGTTCTTCAAAACACAAAATACGTATTGACATAGAAATTCGAAATGAAGAAAATGCATGCAAGTACATTCCACTAACCCGTCTTCAAGAGAACGCATAACCTTATTACAAAACATAAAGACACTAAATTAATACTTATGCTGGAATCACATGTGATTTACACAAGAATCACAAGTGATTTACACAATAATCACATGTGATTTACACAAGAATCACATGTGATTGTTATAACAAACTATAACAGCTAACAAATATTTTTTTAAACTACAATTAAATTACCTTGTATTATGCTACATTGTCACATTCCTGCACCACCTCTTCTCCTTTTTCTGTATAAAGTGTTCTATAAGCAGCCGCATTCTTGTCTCTAACGTTTTTCCATCTCACAACCCTCTTATCTTTTAAACTCTTGTATTGTGCATGACCAACAACCTTCTGTAATTTTCTTTTGAACAAGGTGAAATATTGTTCTTGTATACACTTTAGATGCATGGATTTCAATTTTTAACTGTGTATGAAGTTTTGAAGCTCAGTCAAATGTTTTAAAGTATAATACTTCTTGCCTATACCTTTTCCTTTCCATTGTTGATTTGAAGCACATCATGAAATTGACTAATGTTTACCCTTGATTTGTGAAATTTTTGAAGAATGTGTTTTCACTCTCAGATCTTGAAGTAGTTCTCGTCAATCTAAACAATGGTGAGTCAATAAAATAAGTCAATAGCCACATTTCTTAAAGGGTAAACATCTTTTTCACCCATATTTGGTTTTGCAATCCAAAATCTTCAATCAGTTTTGATCATTTTTCTTCAAAGTTCATTGGTTCCATGCACTTATTCCACACATTTTTGCATAAGCGCTTCTTGAAATCAGTTTCATTATAAATTTGTTTACATATCTGTACAGAATTCACATGTGATTCATCTATTAAAGTAAGTGTTTATGAAAAAATCATATGTGATTCATGTTGAACAATATTTTCAAATAATTTATGAATTACAATTCCATCTTGATCCGTTACAATCATTTTTTGTTTTTTTTCATGAGGAGTCATGAATGATCTTAGTATCCATGTGTAAGCTTCTTCACATTCTCTTAAAATCATTCCCGAACTAACGGTCGCCCACTTTTTGCAATTATCTATCCCGATGAATGGAACAAACACCATATTCTACCTGTAAATCACATGTGATTGTTGACAAAATCAGAACAGGTTTATAAAAGATAGAACATGTTTAGAAAACAACTTGCTTGTTAGTTCTGAAAGTTGAATCAAAGGATATAATATCTTCAAACTCCTTGTAGTTGCATTTAGCAACTTCATCAGCCCAAAACACTGTGACCAACTTACTGTTTTCAACCTTATAATAAAACATAAATTTTGGCACATACTTCTTTCTGTTTTCAATTTTGTTTATTAGCATTTGCGCGTCGCTTTCTCCTATGAATGCATTAACGTCTCTTTGATGATTCTTAGAATAATCACTTGTGCCATGAACATATTGAGCACCCCTTTTCATCCTAAATACAAGTTGTGTGCCCTTGTTGCACCAAGTTTTAAGGTTGAAGCTTTGACAACAAAAGTTCTTCCGCTTAAGTCATCTTCCTTTGTTTCTTTGTTAGATGCTTAAACTTTTTCGATATCATTCGATGATTATGCTTAGAAATGAATTTAGTTATTACATACTTTCCATAAACATGATCCAAATCGACTTTGATTCGTGCCTTACAACGTGTTATATGTTTTGTTGTATTTCTAACTTGTTTATCACTGTTTTTAAAATCCAATGTGTTTATATTTATGTCTTTTTGAACCCCTTTCCTGTTACACGTGATGTATTTAAATTTTACCAAACCACTTCTTGTTTTTTTGGCCAATTTTTTATCTTCAAGACCTATAATTTTCAACATAAGTGCTATAATGTTCAATACATTCCTCTATTGTATATAAAACTTTCCCCTCAAGAGGTAATAAATATTTTCAACATTAGGTTCTCAATATACCGATCCTCCATGTGTCTTAGTATGAATGTATAAAGTTGGTCTCGGTGTGCTCATAGAATATGTTATAGAATCACATTTGATTTTATGTTCAGAATCATGTTTTATAATAAAACAGAGCAAATGTCATTAAAAATCTAATGATTAGTGATTTTCTTTCTTTACAAGAAAACATAACAAAATAAAATCACCTGGGATTCATATTACAAAATACATAAGTGAAAGGTCCTTTAAATAACAGAATGGATCTTTGCAGCCTATAAAGGATGATAGCCAAGATGTATAAATACAAACGACTATGTAGAAACAATGACTTGAATACAGTGTGTTAATGCGGAATCTTAACACAAGTACTAAGAAGAACAATGAACAACTGAATAACAACTTTATTAAAGTGTTCTTGAGAATTTCAGATTGCTAACTATGATATATGATTTGCTAAACTTCTTTGTTCATATATTTTCAACACTCTTTTCTAACTATGCCCCAGAGGAACCTTTTATATTGTAAGGATAACTCTAAAAGGCTTACAAATCTTTTTCTAAAATATCTTATAAATATCTTTTAAATATCTTCTCAACGGTACTAACTATGTTTCTACTAACGGTACTAACTAACTAACAGTACTAACTACTTTGTACTGTCGGTACTAAGTATAACTGTCGGTACTAACTATTTGTACTGTCGGTACTAAGTTAAGAAAACATTAATCCTAACAATCCTCCCTTAAACATGAATGTTAAACTATTTTAACTTCATGTTTCTTCATTTCTTTGAGCTTCTTTAATCACACAGAGGATGTATCCAAACATTCTTTATCTTTTCTTAATCTTGTACACTCTATCCTTCTTTAGCAGCAACTTTGTCTTTTCAGCTTTTCAGCAACATCTTTTCAGCTACTCAGCAACATCTTGATACCTACAATCCAACTAAGTTGGCTTTGTAGTTTTTGGCAAACTACCAGCCATCAACGGATTTGATGTTCCTTTACCAGTAGCCGTTTGCTCTGGGATAGATAACTCTTTATTCTCAGAATATGGTGAGTTAATTACCATACAGTTTTTGGTAAACTGTCAACCATCAACGGATTTGATTTGTCTTTACCAAATACCGTTTGTGTTTGGACTAGCCAATGCTTCATTGTCATAACATGGTGCATTGATAAACCATATAGTTTTTAGCAAACTATCAGCTATCAACAGATTTGAGTAGTCTTTACCAAGAACTGTTTGATCTCGGACTAGCCAACTCTTCACCAAGAAGCAAGGTGAGTTGATTACCCTACAATTTTTGGTAAATTGTAAACCATAAACGGATTTGATAAGTCTTTACCTCAAGCCGTTTGCTTGTGGACTAGCCAACTCTTATGCTTGTTAAGCATGGTGAATTGATAACCATTTGTTGTGTGGTGGTTAGCCAACACTCAATCCCTTCTCACTTCCATCAGTCTTATTCTTTAGATTCTAAATCAGCAAGTACCTTCTTGATAAATCGTATCAATTCCAATGCCATAGTACTTTCTTCTTCAGACTCTAATTTTAGCTTTAGCATTTGCACCAGTTAGAATGAATACGACAATATTTCTTAAGTTTTTTATAGCCCAAACGGACCCGAAACCACTCGTAAACCACTTTTTATATTCTTATCAGATTGTAAATTTTTATAAAAATTACAAAAAATTATTTATAAAAATTAATTTGATTTATAATTTCTATTTATCCAAAAATTTTAAAACTCATAACTTACTCATTTTAATTCCGTTTTGCTTGTTCTTTATATGTATGGAATTGTGACGAGATAAACTATTTAAATAAAATACCCACTGATTTTATAAAAATCTGTGTCAAATCAGTAGCTTCAAAATGTTTATAAAATTACTTTATAACTATAAATCTTTCAAAACTCGTAACTCACTCGTTTTAATTCCGTTTTTCGAGTTTCTTATATGCTTGCGACAACCTAATGACATGTAATATACACATAATCCTTTGTCATGTATATATTTATCAATCACTATCGGCCATAGATACGCAAACAGTTAGTCTCTTTTATATTATCAAAAATGGCTTACTTTGTTAACAAACTCTAAGACTTATATCTGGAATATATGTACATTAATTAGGTGCGTCAAACTCACACAAAATTCATAACTTCTTCGTTAAAAGGCTCACGGATGAGTTTATAGTCTCACACAACAGTCTTTCTTTATATGCTTACAATCCTCATGAAGAGTACAATTTATTACAGTAGGTTTTATAATTTATAAAAATTCAAATTCAATCAGTACGTTCAAAACAGTCCATATATATATTTAAAGTGTATAAACTAGATTTTATAAATCATTACTTGATTAATTTGTAAAAGTCCTCTAATTTTACTTTATACCATATGTCTTACATATTTTAGGTCCTCATATTCATGTCCATAATGATTGTCCAAGTATCAAGTCCTCATGATAATTTATATATAATTTTTGTAATTAAACTTTCAACAAATTAATTTATAAACTAAACTTATAAATTACCCTACACTTATATAAAGTGTATTCTTACATTTTAAATATTATTTAACCATAGATACATATAAGTTAGAATCCAATACATGCTTGTAATATTTTATAATCCATAAAAACAAACCCTAGGTGGTGATTAACATAGTAACAAGTATGTAAAATATGTAAATGAATAAATGGAAATATTAGGGTTTAAGTAAACCTTAGATGAGTGTAGGGAGATGAAGATCACACAATCAAACCCTAGATTGCAAACCCTAACTTGAAACCCTAATCAAGAAAGCCCTAGTTTTATTCTTGATTAAAACCCTTGAAAATAATACCCAAGCTTCCAAACCACCTTGCAACGATATAACTACTAACAATACTTGTACACTTGTATCTTTATAAAATCAAAAGCTTATGAACACCTTAAAATCCTTTTATGAGCCGTGGGTTATGGGAGTATAAAGGGAGAGAAATTGTGAAAGTTTACTTGCAATTGTAAATGTGTTTATGTCTTGTATGGTACACCTTTATATACTAGAGGTATTTCTCAAACCCACTAGTGTAACCTTTGCCCTTTTTGCGTTCTGAATATTTTATTTATAGTCCTTTGACTATTTGACTTTCGTTAGTTTATTCAGATTATGTACCGTGTTGACGATGGTGATTTTGTTGAGAATTATGGTCATTTATGGTTAGTTGTGAATAATATTCCTTTTTAGAGGTTATTATTATGTTATTTGTATTCCGGGTGGTTTAATCTGTGAATTTTGAGAAATGCTGAAAAACAAGTCCTGACACATCCGTTAATGTCCAAATGAGTTTTGAAGGGTTTAAACTAAAAATATGTGTGGAGATCGTTTTAAGCCCATCTATTGTAGTAGTGATTTTGTACTTCTCCAGAGTCTAGGATGTTTGCAGCAGCAGTTTGCCAAAATTGTTGGATGAGTGAAACATGGATAGTAGGATTTTTAGTGAGAGCATACTTTATGTGACTTGTATTGAGAAAATCCACTATCTGATGAAAACCTTCACTTCCCTCTATTTTGTGCAAGTAAGCGAGCATGTTATGTGTATCACAGAACTCCAAATTAGCCATTGTTAATTGTGAAAAGGTTGATTGAGGTCTGGGATAGGTGCGGTTGTGAGAGTATGTGAGTTTGGCAAAGTTAATTGAAATATTATAGAGAGAGCTTAAGGTTGTGATTGGACCAACTTAATAAGATTGAATCTTTATCTTGAAGAAAGCTTATAAGGGAAAGAAAGATCAAGAAATATCCAAATTATAGACCCTTATAAGCTAAGTTGTTGGCGGAATTATCTTAATGGCTATAATTAATTAAGGAAATTCTGTTATACCTCAAACAGTACTAACGGTATCATAACAGTACTAAGATTAGCCTAACAGTACTAAGTAGTGCCCAGCAGTACTAAGTTTTTCTGACTAACATTACTAAATATGCCCAGCAGTACTAAGTAATACCTAGCACTATTAACTTTTAAGATACCAGTTTTAACCTCAATTATGTTCCAAAACATATTTCCATCACCAATCTTGATTCTCACAAGCTCTCTTTCTGTTTTTATTCTCACTTTATCTCTCAATTCTTTTGCTCACTAAGTCACTCTTTCTGTTTTTGTTTCACTCACACATCTCACTTTTCTTTTTGCTTACAATATCAAACAGTTTTATACAAACACTATCAATTCCTTTAGTTTCATGCTATCCTCCCCACTTCCAAGTGTGTTAACTCTTGGGAGAGGTGGATCATTGGACTGTTTAGGTGTAGCCTCAAACCTAGTTTAAGCTTCTGCACCCCCAATATGGTAACTTAGCACCTGGGACCACTGCCTGAATCAGTTCCCTAAGGAAGAGATTCATTAAGTGTTGCCATGGATTGGGTCCTATTTATGTTACCATTGTCCTGCTCTGCTTTAAAGCTAGAAGCAGTAGTGGCAGTCCTTTCCATTTTGTATTCCCACTCCTTATAGACAATTTCATCTGCAACAAGGTGAATAGGTCTACTAGACTGAGATATCTTAGTGGTCCTTTTGGCTTTCTTAGGTTTATGGGTCTTTTGAAGTTGATATGATTATAAAATAGTGATTGGTTCTTCATTAGAGAGTTGAGCAGATGTGAATGTGTGTTGGGGATCAGTGGGTTGTCTTAACCCTTCATCCACTTCTGCTGAATGTTACATTTCCTTTCGTCCAATCTTAATTAACCTCCCCTCAAATAATGCTTCAGAGATTAAGTAATCAAATGCTAGCAATTAGAAAGTTAAACCTGCTAACATCAAAAGCATTTGTGAGAAGATCTGCAAAATTGTGGTCTGTGTGAATCTTGATTACTTGAATCAACTCCTTCTCATAAGAATCTCTGATAAAACGATGCCTTATTTCAATGTGCTTGGTTTTAGAATGAAACACTGGATTCTTCATAATACAAATGGTGCTTTCATTATCAATGTGAATCTTGGTATTCATGAAGTTGAACCATAATCAAGCATTTGATTTTGGATCCATAACACCTGCCCACAACAATTAGCAGCAGCAACATACTCTGCTTTAGTAGTAGAGTTTGCAACTATAGTCTGTTTTTTACATTGCCATGAAATCAATCTTTTGCTATGAAATTGACAACCTCCTGTTGTAGATTTCCTGTCAAGGCTAGCTCTAGCATAATCACTATAAAAAAAAGCTTCCAAGTCAAATGGTGAATCCATAGGATACTAAAGGCCTAATTTAGGTTGGCCTTTTAAGTATCTAAAGATTCTCTTCACAGCATGAGGATGTGAGACTTTAGGAGTAACTTGGAACCTTGCACAAGCACAAACAACAAACATTATGTCAGACCTAGAAGCTATTAAGTACATCAATGATCTAATCATTGATCTATATAAGTGAACATCTACATCCTCAGCTTCTTCATCCTTGAGCAATGCTTTGTTAGTCTCAATTGGAGTGCTTGCTGTCTTTACAGTGACAAAATCAAACTTCTTTAATATATCAGCCACATACTTGTCTTGACTGATAAAGATTCCATCATCTTTCTGCATGACTTGCAACCCTAAGAAGAAAGTGAGCTCCTCCATATAACTCATCTGGAATCTCTTGTGCATCATCTGCTCAAATTCAACACATAAATACTTCTTTGTAGACCCAAAGATGATATCATCAACATATACTTTTACTAATAGGATATCACCTCTGTCCTTCTTGATGAATAAAGTTTTATCTATAGTGCCTCTTCTGTATCCATTTTCCAATAGGTAGGTTGACAATGTCTCATACCAGGCTCTAGGAGCTTGATGTAGACCATATAAAGCCTTTTCTACCTTATAAACCTTATCAAGGAACTGTGGATCTTCAAAACCAGGAGGTTGGTACAAATATACCTCCTCTTCAATAGTACCATATAAAAAGGTACTCTTCACATCCATCTGGTACACAATAAATCACATAAATGATGCATATGCCAAAATAACTTGATTGCTTCAATCCTAGCAATAGGAGCAAAAACCTCATCATAATCAATACCTTCTTTTTGGGTGTAACCTTGTGCAACCAGTCTTGCCTTATTTCTAACTACAATTCCTCTCTTATCTTTCTTGTTGTTATACACCCACTTAGTTCCAATATCCCTCTTGCATGTAGGAAGATCCACCAGAGTCCAAACCTTTTGAAGTTTAAATTGCAGAAGCTCCTCTTGCATTGCTTCTATCCAGCTTGGATCTATCAAAGCTTGAATCACCTTTTTGGGTTCATTTTGAGAGAGAAGACATGCAAATAAGCAGTTCTGATAATCTTTATGATTTGTTCTCCTCTGCTTTTTAATGTAACTGACCATAGCATGTTCTTCAAAAATCTTGGTCATCCTCCTTGTTTGAGTAGCTGAATTTATGTCTCTAATGATCTGGTCTTTAGGATGATCTTTGTGAATTCTGGTTGTGAGAATATGACTGACATTAATGGTGGTTTCCAAGTTGTTAAGGTCAGCCTCTGCACCTACATCTTCATCATTATATGTACCACTAAAGATACCAGTATCCTCTAAATTAGGTATGAGAGGAAGATCATCAACATTAGTAAAATTTTGCCTAGCAGTACTAACAGATGGACTAACAGTATTATCTATGTTAGTGCTGTTAGCATAACCTTTCTTTTGTTAAATAAGCAAATTATCTAATTCAGCTCTAAAATCTTGCACATTCTGGTCATCTTCTTTATTTGAAGCTCCTCCTTCTTTCTCTTGACCATTTCCTTCACCCTCATTTGCTGGTTCTTCATTAGTCTTTTTACCTGCATCAACAGCAATTGCATCCTCTAAGCTCTGTGGACTGTCATAAAGTAATGGTAACAGAATATATTGTTGAGTATCATCGTTGATACCTGCATTCTTATTAGTTTGATTCCCTACAGTAACTGGCACATAATTCATAGAGTTTGTTAGTAAATCAATATCAAAGAGCCAATATCCACTCCTTGCAATATTGGGTTTGTTTTTAAGAAAGTTTATGTGCAGGATCTCCTAGGATTTAGAAATTAAATACCACCTAAAAGCCTTTCAAAATTAATAGAGAACCAACAAAGAATCCCCTCTTCAACTTCTCATCAAATTTGCCTAGGGATCTAAGGTATATAAGAATAGTCACAGGACACCCAAAAGGTCCCTAAAAAACTTATACTAGGTGGTCCTACCATGTAATGAAGTTCATAAAGTGTCTTGTTGTGAGGCTTGAGTTACTAAAGCCCTAATCTCAACATAACAATAGTACTAATCTACTAACTTCAGCCCATAAATTGAAGTAGGTAATCATGAATCAGCTAGCAAATTTCCTAGCTGCCCTTCTATTAGTGACCTATTCTTACATTCAGCGCAACTCCAATTTGTGTTGTGGAGTTCTGCAACACTAAACTCCTTCTAATCCCTTTCAAATCCCACAAAGAACAAATTCATGACTTATTTTTTAACCAGTTCCATTGTCACATCTGATGATTTTAACATTAGAATTATTGGTTATCTATGCAGTAATAAAAAAGTTTTAAGGATTTCACTAGTCTCATCCTTAGTGGCCAAAAAGAAAACCAACTAAACCTACTATAGTCCAACAGTATCAGTGACAGACAAGGCAAATATATCTTGTGTTGATACCTTACAGATGTTGGCCAAATAAGTCCAAAATGCAACATTTTGTAAGGGTTGGCTGATAGAGCTCATAAGCTTGGTCTAAAAATGCTTTTGGGGCATTTCCCTTCTGACAAGCAACATAATATCGGCCATTTTCAAAGAGCTTTGAAGGCAAACCTCTAACAAGGTTTCCCCTCACAGTTTTTTCATGTATTTTAAAGTTTTGATAATGACCAAGCCTCCTATGCCATAAATTAGACTCATCTATTGTAGCCTTTGCAAATAAACAAGTCAAACCTCCTAAAGGAACAACATTCTTTAGATCAAAACTGTACATGTTGTTCTGTCTGGGAACTTTAAGCAAGACTTGACTTTCATCAAGTAGCTTAAAGTCAGGAGATAGAACAAGACATACATTTTACAATTTTCAGTCTTAGTAAAAAGAACACTGTTTTTCTTGTCACACATTTGTGAGACACTTTCTCTATCTAAACATCACAACCCACATCTCTCTCTTGTTCTTGGTTTTTAGATCATTAGATTACATGTTTCTTCAAATTTTACCTCCTTTAGGACTTCCTGCAAATGCAAAAAATCCACCATCAACCTCTTGATAATCTGTAAGAAAGGACTTGTTCCCAGTCATATGCCTAGAGCATCCATTGTCAAAAATCCCTTGATCTTGTAAAGTATATTGTGGATTACCCTGCACTCAAAATAAGAGAATTAGTTTCTCTTGGGGACCCATCTAGGACATGTTTTATAGATAATATAAATATGCAACGGAATATAAAGAACAGTATATTATCAAACAAGGTTTTTATTCTCATACGTTTCCATACGTTTCCACCTTGCCCCAATTCTATACCTTGGAGCTACTAACTAACTAACTATTAATCTAACTAACAACTAAACGTACACACACACATGTTTTTCTAGACTCTCATTGAGAGAGTTCTATGTTTTTTTGGGATTTTGTAAACCTATGTCTGTGATCTCTTTATATAGGGAGAGATCAAGACTTATAAAGGAAGTAAATCAATAAGATAAGGAAACTAATTAAACTAATTTAAATACTTTCCTAATCTTTATCTTGTAAATCTTTGACCAAATCTTCATAATTCTCCACCAGCTTGTAGAATTCTGATCCTGACAATTTAGTCCTTATGTTTCATTCTGTTGCTCTTTTGTCTCATCAAATCTGTAAACCCAAAAATCTTCCCCTATTTGATGATGACAAAACAAATAAATTCTTGCACGAACTTCCCCTGAAGTTAAGATCATAGATCTCCCTGAATGAAACAAACTTCCTTGTAAATTGCTTCCCCTTAACTTATGATCATGCCACCACACATAATAAGCTGCAAATCATATCTTTTTAGTCTTCTTCCCATTTTTGTAATCATCGAATAGGGGTCTTCTAAAGATATGCAACTTGGATCATAACAGCTACAAACCATATATCACAACTACTACTCCAGCCTTCCAATACTCAAAATACTCGCCATGAAGCATAATACAAAAAAATGACTCTAAGCAGTAGAAACATAAACTAGCAGCAGTTATAAATGA
>BQNB010135033.1:0-18221 GCA_026074375.1 Tanacetum coccineum | reverse complement strand
ATCTTTAAAACTACCATCTTCAATCAAGGGGCGGAGCGGAGCCAAAAAGTTATCGTTGAGGGGTCAAACTTTGATAACTTTTAGAAACTACACTACAAATCGGTTCGTTAGGTATTATAAAAATGTTACACAACAATTTTTTCCGCTAGGAGGGCACATGTCCTCTTGTCTGATACACAATATTCATCTTTTGTTCCGAGTTGTCCAAAAAATTCAAATGAGATGGATGTTGCTATTTAACTGTTAAGTTCATGTATTCTAGAGTCGTAATTCTTTTTGTTTCTGTTAGGTATCATCTTTAATTTAGTATGGATTTTCTTCAAAAACACCTTCAGTGTGTATCTGTTACTAGTGATATATACCTTCCATGTTACCTTCACATCATTCTTCTTCTAATTGATCGATCATGTCACATAATCCATTATTCATAAATCCGGCCTAAATACTTTTGACAGATTTGGTTCATCACATGCTGTGTTTTCGTATAATACACCAATAAACCACATACTATCGAAATTTTTATATTCTTTTTGTGACACGATATATGAATCATAACCATAAGAACAAACGTATCTGAAAATGGACTTGTTATTAAGCATTTTCGTTTCACCAATTAGATTGTCCTTCCAATTAGCGGTATCAGATTTCGCATACACATCATATGGTATTTGGATTCCTGTTCATTGCAGCAATCAGCTGCCCAAATACAACATACCTGATCTTATGTCTTTTATTATTTGTGGAAACCATATTAGTGTCCACAAAAAATTTGGAGATATAATAATTAATATTGTTATTTTATCTTTTGCTTTAATTAGTTCCTGAAATAATGCTTCTTCTATCTAGTAAACCACAAATATAGTTGATGACATGTAATTTACTGACTCACTTGATATCGTTAATTAGTCACTGCATATTTATTGTTGCTATAATCATATAGCTGGTTAATCCGGTCAAAATATATATTGCAGTTTTTTTTCAACATTTTATGATTGAATCAAGAAATTAATAAGTACTTTCTAAATTGTGTTCTATAGTTAATTAAATTAAATGTAAGGTAAATTATCTTTAGGAACCCAGCATGAAGGCAAGTTTAGTTTTTTTTCTCTTTAATACAACCTTAAAAAACAGATGAGGTTTTTTAGACGAGTTTTTGACTTAAATGTACGCAGCTTAACTGAAATATCCCGGTAACCATTTCCGACCATTATTATGACCACTTATATGTTTAGTACAACCCTATGTGGCTATGTTTCTTAAAAAAATTAAATTTGTATTTACTTAATTAAAAATTTATATACCTAAACAATGGCCCAAACACACTACAAATGTAGAAGTATTTATACAAACTTAATTAACAACTGCTAGATACCAAATTAGTTCAACTTCAAGAAGTATATATATATATAAATTCATATGGTGGTTAGCATGCACTTTAGTTTTAGCTAACAAGCTAATTAAGCAACAAAACATAGTCACATCCTAACCAACTCAACAAATTTCCGTTAACTTCCCCGCCAACAAATGCCTACCGAAGAGTTCTCAAAATCAGTTGAAATGGGACTTAAGCTATCGAAACGTATATACTATGGAAAAGATGGTCCTCCAATGTCAGCTCCAAAACCAGCTTTAATGACAAAGACACTCTCATCTGGTTCCTCGGCCTCGTCGTTCAAGATGCCAGACAGGCATCATCCGACAGGGCCAATGGTTTACGCGATTATTAGTGATGCTAATATTGTTGATAATCCAGATATCAGGAGCTACCAGCCACACGTGCATGGGAGGTGTAATCCTTCTGCTTTGATTCCCCTTCATATGCATGGGATATCGATGGATGTTGATTGTTATCTGGATACTGCGTTTGTTACGGTCGTGGGTGTGTGGCGTGTGCATTGTGTTACGGCTAGTGCTTGTTGTGATTGTCGTATTGTGATTCCCATGGGTGAGAAGGTATGATAATTTAATGCCAAGCATGATCTTTACGGCTATAAATAACCAAGTTTTAGGATATCAATATTTAGATAGTTTAGTAAATATGTGGTTAACAACCATAAACTTCCTGGATTAAGCACTAAAGAAACTGTGTTTGGCTAATTAACAGGGTTCAGTTCTAAATGTGGAAGTCGAGAGCATGAAAAGAACATATTTTACAAAATTGGTTACTCAAGAAGATGAAAAAGACTCGGATCGAGTGACCAAGGCAAAAGATGGGTTCATGATGAAACGCAACACGTACACACTAAGAGTTCCCCAGGTTTTACCTAAATGGTGTTGCATGATTGCAAATTTTTGTTAAGTTATATACACATGTGAAAGATGTTTTCACATGTTTATAAGCACATAAATTTTGTCATAATCCCTTCGATTTGTGACTCTAAAAATTTCTTTGCGCTAGCTTATGAATATAAACATTTTGAAACGTTAATAAGCATGACAACACGGACAGATAATTGTCATTGTAGCGAAAAGTGTGTGCAAAATGACAATTATTCTGTAACCACTTTCTAAATATATTTTTCGACGTGTTTACTTACTTCACAATGCTCAACATTCCAAGGTTGAGGGAGGATCCACTATACATGTTAAAGCTAGATGGTCACAGAAATTGGTATATCAAGATGATGAGTTCTGCCTCAATGTGCCTTTCACTTTCCCCTACTATGTTTTACCTTTGGAGAAGATAATTCCTAAAAGAGAAAAGGTGCTTGTAAATGTGAACTCTGGCACAGAGACTAAGATCATATACAATCATGCTAGCCATCCTTTGAAGGTATGAGGATTTAAATTTTGCTTCATACCCTATTAAAAAATGGATCCGTCATTGTGCTAAATGAGTTGCCGTTATTGCTTCATCTCACGATCTTATATATCTCTTTTCCAACCTTTTTGAAGGAGGTAAGAAAACAGGCCGGGGAAGCAAGCTTCTCATATGAAGCAGAAGTTTCGAAATGGTCCACACAAGATTTGCATTTCGCTTATTCTGTAAGACATCAATCTTATTCCCTCACATAGGGCAATTAATTAGCTTCAACTGTGTCATTTTTTCTTCATAGTTAGCTATTTCTTATAGTAATTTCGATGAGTTTGGCTACATCTTTTAAGGTATGCTCGAATGAGATTATTGGTGGTATGCTTCTTCAACGTCCATCTATACAAGATTATGATCAAAGAGATATGTTTAGCTTTTATCTTTTCCCTGGTACCAACAACAACATCGAAAAGGTAAGTAGCGAATACAAGACATCATTAACCGTTAATAAACAAAATCAATGGTACGATATAAACTTATACAATTTTAAAAAAAAAATCTCAACTCAACTCGGCCCCCTAAGCATGCGTGGCTCCATCAATCTGAAATGTGGTTGATTTGCCTGCTTGAATACTTTTATAGGGTTTCAAAAAGGAAGTGGTCTTTCTAGTAGACATAAGTGGGAGCATGAGAGGTGCTCCTCTTGAGAAAACAAAATATGCAATCAACGCGTCTCTCTCAAAGCTTGAGGAAGGAGATTCATTCAATATCATAGCGTTTAATAATGACATTCACTCATTCTCATCATCATTGAAGGCGACAACAGAAGAAGCAATCACAAATGCAAGTGAATGGATGTGGAATAACTTGGTTGCTGAAGGAGGTACAAACCTCATGTGCCCAATGAAACAGGCAATTGATATGGTTGGTAAAACTAGTGAATCTATTCCTCTAATTTTTCTCATCACTGATGGCACCGTTGAAGACGAAAGAGATATATGTAATATGATCAAAGGCACGACTTCCCCCCGAATTTGCACATTTGGTATAGGTAAGACTTTTAGTTGACATTATTTCTCATGCGCAATATTTGCCAATAGTGTATTATAATTCAGTAGCGTACTATTTTCTTTGTGAATGTTTGTATATATACGCAATTTGTTTCAACCGAGTTTTGCTTTTCCAGGATCATATTGTAATCACTATTTCTTGCAAATGCTTGCACATATTGGAAGGGGATACTATGATGCTGCTTATGATGTTGGTAAGTTAAACGATTAGTTATTCGGCATCCTAATTCATGTTTCTTTCGCTTTTATTAACATTATTTGTGCCAGTATCAATTGGTGATCACTTGCAACGACTGTTGGATAATGCTATGTCACCTATGCTTGCAAATGTAACCCTTGATGCTCTAGCGAATCTCAAATCATATGAGGTACGTTTATGCTGTTTCACTTGATTTGGACATTTAAATCGATTTCCTATTTGAGTTTTAGCTTATTTTCCTACATTTTCTTTTCGTTGCAGTTGTACCCATCTCGTATTCAAGATTTGTTGTCCAGAACTCCATTAATTATATCAGGCCGATACGAAGGGAATTTCTCTGAATCTGTCAAAGCTAGAGGATTCTTGGCGGATCGAAGTACATATGAAATCGATATTAAAGTGAGAAAGACAGTGGACATAAACCTGGACATGGTATCTATGAAATAACACCTGTTTTTCAGTGGTGCCAGTGTGCCACAGATCTAAATTCTTGTTGCTTTTATCTGAGCCCAAATAAAATTTATGAGCAAAATTTAACAGGATTTTTTTTTTGAATAAGCCCAATTTATAACTTGAATGAGCCCAAAAACTTTAAATATGAAAATTAGGACACTCATTAGCCCAAATTTTCAGTTAATAAGTTTTCCCACTTTACTTGCACACTCTTTTTTTACCATTATATTTGACAATCTGTTAGAGTTGGACCAAATATGACATCACTTCTAAACTTTATTTTGAATTTGATGGAGTTACATTTTGTTTCATTTTCAGTTATGTGCTAGGAGGGAGGTGGAAATACTCACAACACAAGCATGGTTAGACCAAAACAAACATCTTGAGGACAAGGTTTAATTAGTTCTTCTTTCCTATATCTGTGATTCTTTATAATATTGCTGTTTTAGACATTAATAACATTCTAAAAGTTGTGATAAAAGGTTCTTCTTTCTTGTTGAATTTAACGTCCGGTATGCTATTCTTCGATTTCTTGATTGTAGGTTGCAAAAATGAGCTTACAAAGAGGAGTTCCATCTGAATATACACACATGATTCTAGTTCAAGATGTTAAACCAAAACCAACCATTAAAACACTTCTACTTGATGAGGTATACATCAATGTGGCGATAACTATATACCAAATTCTATGTCATAAAATACATGTTTTGAGTCTAACTAATTTCAAATACTTGTGTAGAAGTCTTCAAAAATGATGAATCAAAAGATGGTATGCTTAGGAAATACATGTGTTGGATTCGGTAACATGAAGGCCACAACTTCAAATCAGCCTCCAGGTATAGAAGATGTAAAGTTAAACGAAGCTGTAAAAATTGTTAAGAAGGTTGCATCAACGTGTTACGGGACTATGGCAAATTGGGCTTGTTTGAAGTGCTTTATACAGACTTTGTCTCAACTTAAAAACGAGCAATGTGCTCTTGCTCTTGCTCAAATTTGCACTGCTCTTGCCTGTCTTGAGTTTCTAGATTGTTGTTGTGAGGTTTGCGATTCATGCTTCGATTTATGCCAGTAAAAAACTTATTATAATTTAAAGTCATTGTATCTTCATATATGTATAATTATACACATGTCTAATAAACTACTAGTAATAGCGATACAATACTATGTACTAATCTATTATATCCAACGTGATGTTTCGATCTGTTTTTGGCAAACTAGGAATCACTTTCTTATTTATTTGATCACATATTTCAGGTATCTAGCTATTAGTTATGCATTTGTAGCAATGTAGGTGGATTAGATAGATAAAATAGCACATGAAACTCTAACTTAAAGGGCAAACCACCCCAAAAAAGCAAAGGTGTGGCAACATGGAGTTCAATTTGTAGAACCATATGTCATTTCCACAACAAAAAGATGATCAATTTTAGAATATTTAGAGGCCTATCACAGAAAACATATTTGGTATTTCCTATAACAAAGGTCAAAATTCATCCACACATGCATATCACATGGAAGACTAATAAGTATAATCATTTTTTGGGATGAGAAGAGAACACAACATGTGCAACAGTGGAAGAGATTGCGAAATAACAAAGCTAAGAAATACCAAAAAGCTGGAAACTATTAAATGAATCTCCTGAAACTCAAGCCAACACGATATTAAGCGGCAAATAACCAAACTAGCTACTTTGGCTCAATTTTCGTTGTGCTAAACTCAAACCCAACCGACCCATTCACTCTAGTAAAAAACGTCCACGTGCTTACTTCAAAAGATCATACATTTGTAAATTAAAAGCGCTGGACGAATTTGAGTGATTTCATATTGATCTTCCAAATGTTCTGCGGTTTATGTCTTGGTCTTACTTGAAAAAAATATAAATGCTATTGCCTTTGTTTATTGCAGTAAGTAGTTGGACTATCATCATTTGCGTGTATTTGGGCTGATGCTATCAAGGGAATGTTTGGTTTGGAGTTATCATGTTGATATGGATGTAATCAGATAACATATCTCTAGTCTTGACGGAGTTAAGTTTAGTGTTTGGACGCACTTGTGTTTTCTACGTACCTACGTTGTGGTAATCATATAATTCTCATTTTCAGTGCTTGATAAATTCTAATTACTTACCAACTAAGACGTAAAATGTTATCTATATAATCAGTTTGTCGCGATTACTCTGAAACTGAATATCCAAAACTATCTGACCTCCAAATAATTACATAATCGACCAAGATCAGCTTTAGTATATGCTAGAAACTGATTTTTTGTGACTTGAAATTTGCTTTAGGAAATCAAGCACATTATATGCATTGTACTTAATATTGCTAGGCTTTAATGTTGTACCAAGTAAATGAGACCCGTATCACACGTTCATTGCATTCGACACCAGATGATTAGGACCCACAAAATAAAATATTGAGTTTTCATATGCTTTTCGTGTCCTCTGTCTGATATTCAATGTATTTGTTTTCACATGTGTTGTCTTCTGCTTATTATTCGTGGTCCGGAGATGGTCCTACAGATCTAAAGGGTTCAATCAGAAGATGATAATGTTTCTTGATATGACCAAGAGTTCGTAAATGGTACATATGAACCAATGCCATTCCATGTTGTCTGAAAATATTATCGTGGATGCTGGCAATTTCAAACCGTAAAGTATTAATAAAGTCATGCGATTCACAGGGCCATTACTTGTTTGTGATTTTGGGTAGAAAACAGATCAAAAATTAAGGAGACAGACGCTGAAAGCTAAGCTATAATGCAGTAATTAACTTTGAATGCTATTCTTTCATCGTCAACAGATATTATTTGATTAGGCTTCAAGCCTTCAAGGGTATCATTCGATTAACATCTTCCAAGTTTTTGGTTTAATTCTTGATCAAAACAAGAAAGAAGCTGTATGTACTATGTAATTAGAAGAAATTTTTACGTGCCGTTTGGTATTGAGGGATTGGAAATGAGGCGTTGAAAACAGAAATGATAGAGGGTTTTGTTTGGTTTAAAGGTTTGAGTTATAAAACTACCAACCATATCTGCCAAAATAATGATTCTTCCATCCCTACGAGGGAATCGGTAAAGAATTTGGGTCTTCATTCCTATTCCATACTTCGATTGAAATGGTGTTTGGTTTGCATTACCGAGGGACTGAGTATAGACTTCTTTATACACAAACCATAAGTAATTAAAATTGCTATACTATCAAACCCATAGGGGCCGGGTTTTGGTTGGAGAGGATGGGTTAAATAAACTAAACACCCTCTTATAGCTAGTCGGATTTGGTTCTTTCATGTCATATTCATCTCCTCCCTTCTCACGTTTCCAACAGTCGAAACACATAAACATATCTTCATTTATTTCTGAACATCATATAAATACAAAGCAAAAGCATAAAGGCGCGCACATTGCTAAAATAGTTACGTAAGAAGCAACTAATAACATCAGAAAAAGTTGAGCACAAACACAGAGCTATTTGTGCAAAGAGTAAAACTGTAAATTAAATATCAGTATGGATGTTCATTAACAAGAAAATCAGAAACAAAAATCTGAATAAACAGATGAACAAACATCAAACTTACATACCAAAAAAAATAATCAAAGAATACTATCCTACAATAACCTGACTGTTGTAGCTCTTTCATTGTGATCTTCTTCTAGAATGTTGTGAAACCGCGTACCCTTCAAATAAATCTTGCAACACGGCATTTTCAAGATCTTCCACAGTATACTTAATATAATTATCGGATATATGATTCCTAAATCTCCCAAGAAACGATCTATAAGCAGGTATCAGTTTCTCCAATATTGAAATCCTTAACTCTTCACGAAGCTGCTCATCGGGTACTAACCATAACGCTTGTGTCCTATGAACTTCGTCAAATATGGCGTTAAATGACTTAAATCGCTCTCTTAATGCACTCTTTGAAACACCTGATGAGAAACTTCCTGTCGAGTGTAACCCTTGGTCTCTTAAACAATGCAACACCCCTATCCATGTTGCTCGTTGATGATTTGTTGCCGCTTGCCTGAAGATCCTTGTGAGAGTTCTTAAGTAATGATCACCGATCATTTCTCGTAACTCTTGTGACCCTTTGATCTTTTGAACAATGTAGTGGACATTGTTCATTATGAATAAATATGCTAATGAGTTATCTTTATAGTGCTTGGACTTACCTTCTAAGTTGAACTGCAATATCGCGATTATCCAAATTAAATGAAGAGCTAACGGAGACTGCTCTTCGTGTTCAGAGAAATCAATTTCCGGACCAGTGGGGCTATCACCCGTGTTTCTAGACGACGCCGTTGAAGGGTTCGACACAATTAATCCTCCTAACGTTATTTTGTAATCCGAAATCAAACTTATGTAATTCATCACATACCTTGTTAACGGGTGAATAGTCCCTCCAGGAACCGGGACACGCGAAGGTTCCCTAAGAACCGCATTTTCAAACTCTGATAACATCCCTCTAGCAGCCTCCGCTAGACGGGATAATATCTCGGTCGATTGGACCCTGATCGACTCAGCTGGTTTGGAATCAAACACATTATCAATATCAGACAACAAATCTAGCAAGGAATCATGTAAATCTAGAATCTTGAACAGCTTTTCGGGCGATCTACGGCTAATACTAATCGCTTCAGCAAAGTTGAATAGTTGGGTGGCCGGTCCTTTAACAGTTTCCATAAAACAAGCATCATCCGCTGAAGCAGACCCCAGATCTTTAAAAATTTGCTTGCATAGCTTTTTCTCACTCGCGAACAAGACCCTAATGCACACTTTCGCAGCACGTATCCATCTACCAATTTTCGCGTTAAGCGAGTCCCATTCTAGCCTTTGGATATCACCAATACTTAGCTTTTCGACCCCGAGCTTTTTAAAACTTCCATCCACAACAGATTTACGTACACTTCCATATACTTGGACACATTCTCTAAAATAGCCGGCTGTAATCATTCGCTTCGCGATACAGCGTAGATCTGATACACTCTCCTGAGGTATCAGATCTTGCTCGCGAATGCTGTTCATAGATCTACAGCTGGCAAAAGTTTTACGTTCAGTAAAACTAGCTGAGCTAATTCTAGCTACAGCTTCTATATCGCGCTTATTGTTACGCTCATTATTGTCGGGTGAATGGCAACTACTTGTTCTAGGAGTTAAAGGGTTTGATGAGATCGAGTCAGTTAATGACTCGGTCTCGATCGGGGTGGAATTTGTTATTAAAATATTGCGAAACTCGTCTTCTAGACGAGCCATAGCAATCTGGATGGTGTTATTGACTTTTTTTGACTCATCTTGGGACAATGTAGTATTGTCCATAGATCTCTGGATTTGATCGACCGCATGTAAATAGCGGTCGATCTCATCCCGGTCGCCTTCAAATATCATCCGGACTCGAGCTTCTTCTGAGGCGGTCGAGTCCCATCTAAGGATAATCTGTTCGGCCGGGACATCATTAGCCGGTGATCCCATTAAAAAACAAAAATGGTTTTTTTTACACAAAGTTTGTATGAAAATATTGAAAGATGGTTTGTGAGTCTTTGTATGATAGAGATGTTATAATTTGTTTTTGTGTTTGTGGAATTTAGTTAAGGATGATGATGAAGACAGAGGACTTGAATGCTATAGATATAAAAAATAACTAGAATACAAATGATTCTGAAATTGTTAACTCCAAGGAAATTAGTTATGGTTTTAAAATGAATAATTTAATATTATCATTAGAGATGTTACAGAATTGATAAATGATAGGATAGATAAAAGAGAGATGATTCGTAGACATGTTAAACTTTTTTACATCATTGTATTATGTATGGTCATATTTTTTTTGTCTTATTTGATTTGGTTACATGTGATTTAGTTGGTTTAAAGTATACCTTAATTCAATAGTGCTAGTGTGCTACCAACAATTTACAAATACTAAGACTTTTGGTAAAATTTAAGACCTTTGGTCGGTGTCAAAAGACATTCAGGGTAATATAGTATGTTAGTGCAAATTAAGACCTCTGTGCTAGTGTGCTAGTGTAGATTAAGACCTTTTGTCGGCGTCAAAAGACATCCAGAGTAATAGTGTTTCTTTCGATTCACATCTTTCGAAAATTTAAAATGGATAACTTGGCGTCATTAAATGAAAACGATAGTCAATTTTGATATTGATTGAATGATATGTTCCATTGATTCTTTAAAGAAACATTTTTACTAATGTTTATGTAAAACTGATTGGTAGATATCAAGGTACCAATCTGGTTAATGGAAATTAACTTGTAAGCATACTAAGGTTGCCATCATAAAAAAGGATTGAGGACAAAACTCATGGTTATAATGAGAATAGGGCGCAATTCAAACAAACACTATACTGGAACAATGACAAACAAAAGATAAATGATGGGAATAAATTACGAGGCTGATACGATGTGGGTAATCATGCCATATCCAAATTCGATCAAAGTAATCGACTACGTCCAGCCGAGGTGTTGCACCCTCTGACTCCCAAACACAAGAGGTTAATGCCAAAACATGCACTTTTATTTAGAGTTGTAAACGAACTGAACGTTCAGTGAACATTTCGTGAACCGCTCGGTAAAAAGTTCGTTTATGTTTGTTTATTTATTAAATGAGCGAACATGAACAACATATTACGTTCGTTTAGTTAAATGAACGAACATGAACAAAAGTCTCGTCCGTTCATTTATGTTCGTGAATGTCCGATTATTCGTTCGTTTATGATCATATATATGTTTATGTTCGTATATCGTATCTGTTGATTATATACTTTTGAAATTGATTTACTTAAATAAAGCAACAATAATAAAACACAATATTGTGTATAATTTTGTAAATTTTATGTTTATTTACGTTCGATCGTGTATGTTCGTTCGTTTATGTTCGTTTAGTGTCTTAATGAACGGACACGAACAACCATATTTCTTAATAAACGAACATGGACAAGAATATTCGTTCGTTTAAGTGATCATGTTCGTTTATTTGTCCGGCTATAATTAAATGAACGAACATGAACAAAGCTCCGTTCGTGTTCGTCCGGTTCATTTACAGCCCTACTTTTATTGCATAAAAACAAATGCTTGGTGTAAAAAACATAAGTAAAGTATTTGTGTTTATGCATCAAATGGATATGATTTCTTGCGTCAAAAGTGTGTGTTTGGGCATCAAATCTTAGTATTTGTGATTATGATTCTCATCTGTGCGTCAATATGTTATGTGTTGCAACATCAAATCGCAACACATAACATATTGATGCACAGACGAGAAAACTCGGCATCAAATTTTAGTATTTGTGATTACGATTCTCATCTGCGCACCAACATCTGATTTGATGCATAAACACCTAAAAACGTTCATGAGGTTTTGAAAGGTTTAACATAAACTTTATAAACCTCTTGAACATATGTCTCTTAATGTCGTCAGTATGTCCCCGATTCCCAAGTCTCATACTTATGCTATTCGTGATACTAATTGGAAAAATGCTATGTTAGAGGAATATAATGTTTCAATTACTAATGGTACGTGGGTGCTTGTACCCCGTCCTGCTAATGTGAATGTTGTGCGATCTATGTGGCTTTTCAGGTATAAGTTTAATGCAAATGGATCCTTTAGCATGTACAAGGTTTGCTTGGTAGCCAATGGTCGTAGTCAGCAATAGAGAATCGACTATGATGAGACTTTTAGTCTGGTTGTTAAACTGGCGACTATCTGTATTGTTTTGGAGTATTGTTGTTTCGCGTGCTTGGCCTATTCATCAATTGAATGCGAAGAATACTTGTTTCATGGTCATCTTTCTGAGACAACTTATACGCATCACCTCCAGGGTTTGTTCATCCCGCTCACCCTGATTATGTTTGTCACTTGCAACGATCATTATATAAGCCTAAGTAAGCGTGCACTCTTAATTTGAGCACTTTGCCTCTTATGCTGCCAGAGTCGGTTTTAGCACAACAAAACCAACTCGTCGTTTTTTTATTTTTCATCGTGGGACTGACATTGCTTATTTATTATTATATGTCGATGATATCATTTTTACAGCATCTTCTACCAACATTTTTATAGAGGGGCATAAGCTCCTTACATGCCAAGTTTTCTATTACCGATCTTGGATCTCTTAATTATTTCCTTGGCATCTCAGCACAACGGAATTCGACAAACATGTTTTTATCGCAATCTAAATATGTTGAGGAAATACTTGAGAGAGCCCACATGCAGCATTGCAATCCTTGCAGGACTCCGGTTGATACTGATTCCAAGTTGGGTCCTGATGGTGACCCGGTTTCTGATTCTACCTTGTATCGTAGCTTAGCATGTGCTCTTCAGTATCTTACTTTCACGCGACCAAATATTTCTTATGTTGTTCAACAGGTTTGTCTCTATATGCATGATCCCGTGAGCCTCAGCTTGCTGCTTTAAAGCGGATTCTTTGGTATATTCATGGTACTCTTGATCATAGTCTTCAACTGCATGTTTCTATTACTACTCAGCTCGCTGCATACACTCGATACTGATTGGACAGGTTGCCTAAACACCCGACGGTCCACTTCTTGGTATTGTGTTTTTCTTGGGGATAATCTGTTGTCATGGTCTGCTAAACGACATGTTACTTTATCTCTTTCTAGTGCATAGGCTCAATATAGGGGTGTTGCTAATGTTGTCATTGAAACTACTTGCATTCGTAATCTTTTGCGGGAATTACATGCTCTTATGCATACTGCTACGATTGTATATTGTGACTATGTCAGTGTACTTTATCTTTCGACTAATCCGGTACAACACCAACGTACTAAGCATATTGAGATAGATTACTATGTGGCTTTTGGGCAAGTGCGTGTTTTACACTTCCGTCACGGTTTCAATATGCAGATATCTTCACCAAGAGTCTTTCGAGTGCCTTTTTTTTGAGTTTCGTTCCAGTTCGAACGTCTGAAAATCTTCCGTATATTAACCCATGTCTTATCTATTATTTACTATCAGGTTTAGCCCATATTAGTTATCTTATTGTGAAAGACTTGTGATGTATATATATATTTGATCATTAATAATAGTTGATCATAGAATTTCACCAATTTGGATAATATAGACCATCTGTTATATATATATATATATATATATATATATATATATATATATATATATATATTATATATATGATATATAAATATATATATATATATATATATATATATATATATATATATATATATATATATATATATATATATATATATCATGTAAGTTTACAAAGTGCTTGGATCAATAATTAAATTTTGAGCATCTCTGATACAAATAAACTGCTAAGTATTATTTCAACTCATTATAAATATAAAATTTTGAAACATGAGAAATCTAGATTATTATACCATACAATATTTGTTCAAGTGAAGTTGGAGCCGGTAATGTTGCGAATCCGCTGAGTCGATGGATTGGCTTGGGAGAGTGGGTTGGCTTGGGTGCACTGTGGAGCCGCGACTTGAGCCGACACTATTCACACGTCAAGCCGAGGCGATTCCAGGTGTCCACTAAGTGATTAAAGTAATCACTTTGGCTTAATGGCTTCTCCACTAAGCTACCAATTAATTTTGAGGGTTACTTGCTTTTGTGACACATATTTTCCATTATTAATGTGATTAGGTTTAGGTGCATGTTTAACACCTGTCTTTCATTATCCATGTAATTAACATATGACTACATATTGCACATAGAAGGTTTGGTGGTGCGTTTTTCATCTTGCCATGCAATTTTCAGCTTACTATTGACGCTTTCCTTTGGGGTACTTTTAGCTTCCAGGTATGTGTAAACACCTTTTTTATGCTTCATCAACGCCGATGTAGTTTGGAAGTAGTGAGATGTTTTGTTTGTGATTAGGGGTGAGAGAAAGTCAAATTGAGTATCTGGTTTGGAAGTTGTAACAACGTCATTTATTTTAATTGTTTGATAGTTTGGTTGTTGGAACTTTTTGGTTTTTGATTTGGTTTGAATATTTGCGGCTTTATTTGTTGCGGTTTTTAGTTTTTTGTGCATTATGTGTGTCGTGTTCATGTGTGTTTTAGTCTCCTTGCTTATTATGCTTATGTTTCTTTGTTTGATGGTTTGATGTTTTGCAATTCCTTATTAGGCTTCTTTTTCTTTGTTTGATTGTGTGTTTTAGTCTCCTTCTTAATTTTGCTTTATGTTTTCTTTGTTTGTGGTTTGTATGTTTGGCTCAATTCCTTGTTTAGGCTTGTCAGGTGGATTCACACTGGTAAAATGTTTCTATATATACTTAAAATATAATATTTAAATAGAGTGTAAAAAAATCATCAATTCATTTAAAACCGGAAGTAGTATAGGAGCTTCCCGGTGGGTTCCCGGGTCGTAAATCCCCAACGAGGCTGGAATGGTAAATCGATACGATCGAAGATTTGAGTTTGAAGGAAGGAATGAGTTTGGGAAGTTGAAAAAGTCAAATTAAACAATAACGAACTAAAACGTTTAAGAAAACCCTAAAAATTATGAAATTAAACTAGAAAACGAAGGCCCGAATCCCGAACAAAAGGGGGAAAACCTAAAATCTTTAAAAATAACCTTACGGAAAATTTTTCACTTCTAAACTACTCTACGGATCAAATAACGAAGAATGAAAAAGACTAGACCAAAAACGGAGTTCGTTTGACCCAAAAACGAGTCAAGACAAAAAACCGCACCCGGACCGTGCTTTAAAAAGTAAAAAGTTGTAAAAATGACCCTACGAAAATTTTTATATTTTTCCTACAAACTAGATGATAAAAGAAAATTTTCTAAAAAAGCAAAATATTTTTTTGATAATTTTTGTATTTTTTATGAATTAAATAAACTTTTATCTAAATTAAATTATAAAAAATATTAAACTTTATCTAAAAATTCTGAAAATTTTTCTAAAAATACTAGACACCTTAATGGTCCTACGAAAAATAAGAAACAAAAATAAGCTGAAGGAATAAGCCCCGAAATAAGCTTGAACAGCTTATATAAGCTTATAGGCCAAAACTACTATAAGAATAAATGCCCTTGAGTCTTTAACGAAAAAGACCCAAGGGCGCAGTGGTAAGGGTGTTGGTATAAAAGGGGATGTATCGCTTGGTCCCGGGTTCGAGTCTTGCTCACCCGGGCCTCTTGTCTTTCCCCTTTTTTTTTCGAAAACTCAAAGAAGCAAAGTTGTTAAGCTCGTGGGGCTTAACAACTTTGTCTTCTACAACTTTTTACGAAAAGCTGTGAATAAGCTTAAAAATAAGCTTAAAAATGACAGAATGCTTAAATATGAGCTAAAAGGCTAGAAAAAGCTAAGTGGCTTAAGACATTTTGGACTTGTGGTCGAACTAAGCTAGGACTAAGGATTAAATAAGCTAAAGTGAGCTAAACTAATCTAAATAAGGTTAACAGACCACCTAATGCTTAAAACAAATAAGCTGGAAAAAGCTTAAGTGTGACAGAAACTTAATCAAAGCTTAAAAGCTAAAAGGACTTAAGGTCTTAGACAAATAAGCTAGGTAAAGGGCTAAACAAGATTAACAACTAGCTAATTCTATCTAAATAAGCTATTAGGAGCAAAATTAGCTTATTAAATAAGCTCAATAAGCCAGGGAAGAAAAATAAGCAATCCCTACACCTAAGTAGGCTAAAACAGTTCACAAGGCAGGTTTGGGCTTAAAAATAAGTCAACAAATGAGCTTTTTAAGAGCTGAAATTCAACAAGCTTATAAAAGGGCTTATAGGCTCTTTAAATAAGCCAAGAATTTGGGCTTAAATGCTCTTAATGGCTAAGAAAATAGCCTAAAGTCTCCCTATTGCACTCAGGGGAGCTTAAAGCTAATCTCAAGGCTTATTGACACTATTAAAAAAGCTGTCAAATAAGCTCTAAATAGAAAACTAAGCTCAAACAGATTGAGTGCCCTATGAAAGGGGCTTGTGCACCAATTTTCAACTTTTAAAAATCATTTTTACTTGCTTATTTTTGATGGTGAAAAAGGTCTTTTGGTTTTTAGAAACTGTGACCAAAAGGACTTGGGTGAATTTGACCCAAGAAGTCAAAAGACAAAGGGCTTTTGACAGCCCTTTTTTAACACACAAAATACACACTTTTTGAGTCTTAAACTCACACTCTCAAGTGCTTAACTAAATGAGCACTTGGGGATTTCCTAAAATTCTCACAGTTTTGACAATGGATTTAAAAACTTTGAAACACCACTTTGAAACTAAAAACTTTTTAAGAACAGCTTAAAATTGCTTAAAAACTTAAGCTAAAGTTAACCAAAATACCTTAACCCATGGACAAACCCTTTTTGACCCGTTTTCATGGTTATCCCAAACACCCCTTTAATTTCCTAAAATGGATTTTAAAACTTTAAAAGGCTGTTTTAACTTATAATTCTAAAAGGCAAAGGACAAATAAGCATTAAATAACCTTAATGAACAAAAATAAGCTGGAAATAAGCACTCTAAAGAGCTAAAACATAATAAGCTAAGTAAATCTAAAAATTGAGACTTTAAAAGAGAAAAATGCACTTACTTTTGTCCAAGCTTTTACAAGGACCTTGTTACCCCTCAAGGGGTTTCAGCTACAAGCTCTGGCTTATAAATAAGCCAGTGAATAAGCCAATAAGCTCTTCCAAGTTCAGCTTATCTTCCAAATGGCTTATTCTCTGATTTTTTCAAACAAAAACTTATAAAACTATAAACTATGAAGAGTTTAAGTTTTATAAGTTTAATAAGCTGCTATAAGAGCTTATAGGAGCTTATTTATCATATATAAAGATAATTTAAAGTTATTTGACAATAAATTCTTAAAACGGGTATAAATGTTAAAAACTTCAATGCTTCATTAATGATTAAAAGGAGTACAAAAGACTTCAAATAAGCTGTAAATAAGCATAAACAAACATAAATTTGACTGAATTAAAAAGTAATTAACTAAAAAATAAGCTACCCTTTCTACTATCACTAAGACCCTATTTATACTAAAATCTATGTCTTCAGCTTCTTCTTCTTGTGTTTCTTTTGTGAGAGACTTCCATGAGTAAATCCAAGCCATCCATTGCCATTGTGCTTCTTTGGATTAATCACAGCCATTGATTCGGCCAACTTTTATGTGAAAAGTAGGATTGCCAACATGGAAAGGTGTGGTTTTTGGTGGGAAAGTTAGTGGAGGAGGGGGGAGGTGATTGTCCATGGAGGTGGGGAAGAAACGCAGGGTAAAAACGGGGTGGAGAACCCGTGATTGTGTTGGGGGTAAATTTGGGCGGGAAAGGTGGTTTGAGTATAACAGGGTGTAAGTTTGGGAATTTGGCAAAGTTGGCCCCTCATAGTTATAACTTCTTTTGCACAATTCGTCCTTGTGGTTATATAACTTTTGGGGACTTGGCAATTTCAGTCCCCAAAGGTTATATAATCATTTGCACCACCAGTCCTTGTGTGATACAACTCTTTGGACTTGGCAGTTTAAGTCCTTGGAGTGTATCTTTTCCATATTGACAGTTTGGCCCTTCTCTTCTTTTTTCTTGATTTTCTCTTATAAATATAAGTTTAGGGTTTGGCAATTTTAACCCTCAAACTTATATTTCTTCACATGTTGACTTTTGGATTTGTCGGGGTTGACTTTGACTTTGACCAGTTGACTTTTTGACTTGATTGACTTTTCGGCTTCGATTTGGCTTTGTCTTTCACAGTCTTTTCCATTCCGAGTCCGGTTTTGTCGTTTTGGCTTTGTTTTTCGTCTTTTTCTTAGATATCCA
>BQNB010135032.1:0-18221 GCA_026074375.1 Tanacetum coccineum | reverse complement strand
AATTTTTAAGATTTTAGGTTTTTGACCCCTTGTTCGGGATTCCTGCTCTCGTTTTTCATTTTAATTTCGTAATTTTTAGTTTTTTTCTCAATCGTTTTTGCTTATTATTGATTAATTTAGCTTTATAAACTCCCAAATCACTAATCTCATTCAAACTCCAATTTTCCGACTGTACCGATTTTCAAGCACAGCCTCGTTGGGGATAAACGACCCGGGAATATTCTATACTACTTCTCGGTTTCATTGATTATCTTTAGATTATACTTATTATATATATTTTATTATATATTATATATATATATAAGGTTTACTTTAAAAACCGTTAATCAATTTTTGAGGTGTGATGGTGACAGGAGGGGAGTGTTTGATTTTTGGCGGGTAAATGGTTTGAGAAGATATACAGTAAGTGTTAAGCCAGGGTGAAGTTTTGTGTATATACAGGTTTGGTCCCTCAAATGTTATAAAGGTCTTTCAAATTTTATCCTTGTGTGTTTTATAGTTTAGCAATTGGCAGATTAGACCCCTCTACTTCATTGTGGGCTTATAACTAAAAGGGAGTTGGGCTTTTTGTTTAGGATTTGAGCCGTGGGTTTTTAATTCAAACTTGGGCTCGGGTATATGATTTGGGCTCGTTTGTTTTTATAAGGGCTTTGGGCTTTTGGGCTCAAAGTCTTCAATAATATACTAATGGGCTTTATCTTTTCCACGCTTTTTCATTCCGTGCCCGGTTTTGTCCGTTTTTGCTTGATTTTTCGTCCTTTTGTCGGATATCCGTTTCCTGCACAATATAAATGCAAACATACAAATACAAGGTATTTTTGGTACGTTTTTGGTCAATTAAGTCCGGTCTTAGTGGAAAAGGGTATGTGTAATTAAGCACATACCAAAATCCCCCATACTAAGACATTGTCGTGTCCTCGCGCAATGCTATGAAGTAAGCATTTAGAAAACTAAGAATCTTGATTCCCCTCGACTAATAACCTTGAAAAGTAGCAAAGTGTTCATCAAGGGAATTAAAGACTCATAAGTTTCGAAAAGTACGTTTTTGGTCAATTAAATCCGGTCTTAGTGGAAAAGGGTATGTGTAATTAAGCACATACCAATTCCCCAAATCAACTTCTGGTTCATCTTCATCACTGAAGAACTCAATATGAGTAGCTTCAAGTGTATGACTAACTCCTATGGTGAACATGTCTTTAGGGCTATCTTGATCATTTGAACTAGCAGTATTAACTGATAGACCAATAGTATTAACTTCAGGACTGACAGTATTAACATGTTGTCCAACAGCATTAACATCTTTAATATTGCTATCATCTTCAAACTTATCTTGTTCAACATTTTCATTATCTGGACCATCTTCAACCTGCTTTTGAGCATCAGCAGCAGTTTTTGGTTCACCGCTATCAACATCCTTGATAGGTGAATCAAAGTATGAAGCATCTTTCCAAATTGGCATCACAATGAAATCTTGACTGATTTCTTCTGATGTACCTGCATTAAGTTCACCTTGTGTTCCAGTAATTCTACCACCATATGCTCCTCCTCCAAATGCAACATAACCTCCATCAAATTCCTTGAAATCTAAGAGATAAGCTATGTTCCCAGTCATGTGCCTTGAGCATCCACTGTCAACAAATCCTTTATCATCTTGTTGTGGCTTGCCCTGCACATAAAAATAAGGAAATTAGATTCCTTTAGGGACCCAAGCCATTACTGACTTGGATCTGCCTCGTGCATCAATGTAGTTGTGTCTTTTAAAAGCAAGTGATGCACCATTAGGTTTGGTAGGTCTCCAAACCCAACATGCTGAGGTCTTTACAGCATTTACCCCTTTTTCCCTAACAGCATTAACTTGTCCTGTATATGACCTAGCAGTATTAACTGCTCTGGGTCTTTTAGTATAATAGTGTCTCTTTGCAGTATGCACAGATCTTCTAGTTAATGTTGTTTGCTTATAAAAGGGCCTCTGAGCAGTTGATTGTGCTTGTTTAGAAAAATGTGACATTGATTTAGCACTATGAACTGCTGATTTGGGGTGAGCAGTATTAACAGGCCTAACAGTATTAAGTGATGTGAGGCCAGTTTTCAACAAAACTGCTCTTGGAGACATATTCCTGTGTACACTAGGGTGTGTGGTTTTGGCATCCACCCTATTGTAATTATTTCTAGATACTATTCCTTTTCTTTGATGGTGATCACAATTAATCTGCAAATGATTAAAACTTCCACATATAAAGCAAGCTTTGTTATACATCACAAAATCTTTTCCTAGTTGATTGGACTTCTGTCCATTCCAATTCCTCTGATTCCCCCTAGGAGATTGTGATCTATACATTTCTGCATACCTAACTGACTTTTTAACTGGTTTTTCATGATTTTTAGGTTTAGTAAACTCTACCTTTTTATTAACAGGAAAAACAGTTTCTTTATCAACATTAAGTGAAGACTCAACAAAGCTACTTGTGTCTTGTGATACTTGTTCTTCTACCAAAGACTCATCAGAATTTTCCTTAGAATTATCTGATTTTTTTATCACAAACAACATTAGACTCTTGCTCACTATTCTCAGGACCATAACCTTTGAATTCAGGCTCTTTGAATTCATCAAGACCAGAATAAGACAGATCAAGCTTTTTAGGTCTATTATAGATTAAAGGATGAGGTGGAGGAACTGCACTATACCCCAAACCCTTTTTACTTTTGTCAGTTATCTGACTTCCTAACAACTGATCTAAGTCTTTTGAGGCCTTATCAAATTTCTCAATTTTAAATTCAATGCCATCTTTTTCTTGCTTAACTTTTTCAAACTCACTTTTAAGCACATTTATTTCATAGTCTTTACAAGCTACTTCTCTTTTAAGAACTGCAACTTCTTCACTAAAAAGAACCTCATTCTTCCTATATGTGATTAGTTGAGCTTCTACTGTTGCTAAACCTCTTTTATAAGTAGCTGCTGTAAATTCAGTTTGATTAAGCTTAACAATCAAATCATCACACTGTTTCTTAAGAGTTTCATAGTTTTTCAGACAAGTTTTAGAGCAAGTTTTATCAGTGTATACCTCTGAGTCTGAAAATGCCATTAGAGCCATGTTTGTCTGAACTTGTTCTTCTGCCATGTCACTCCAATCAAAACCTACACCATCTATAGCCAACATTGCCTTTGAAGATGTGTCTTCATTGTTTCCTTGCTTCCTGGTGTTGTCTTGATTTCTGAACTGACCTTCCTTGCTTCTTGGTGCTCTACACTCCCTGGCAAAGTGTCCCAACTTATGACAGTTGTAACACTCCACCTTGGATTTATCATATCCAGCAGTGTCATTAGCATTAATGAAAATCTTCTTGCCTGTCCTCTGATAGTACTTCTTTGCCCTCACACTTAGCAAAGAGAGCTGCCACTTCAAATCCATTGCTTCCAAATCATCTTCATGAATTTGCTCTAAGTCTTGATGTAAAATATTAGAACCATTAGGATTTTCAACCATAAAAGCATATACAGCATTATCACTGAAGCTAGCAGTACTAACTTGAGGACTAGCAGCATTAACATTAGGGCTGCAATATACTATGGGACTAACAAGTGTTTGCATCATTAGTTACTGCTAGTGCTGGGAGTTAGTCATGAAGGCTAAGTTTTGGAGCTTCACTACTTGCACCAACAGATTTCTTTACCTTTTGTTCAAAAATTTTGAAGTTGTTGTACAAATCATCTATGCTCATAGTTTCAACTTCAGGCTTATTCATCCACACAACTACATGAGTGTTCTACTCAGGGGGCAAGCTGCTTAAAAAATTTGAGTTTAAGTCTTCTTGGGCAACTACCACACCCAAAATTTCAAGCCTACTGACTATCTTCTGAAGCCTATTGAAGATAGAGTCAAGAGACTCTGCACTTGATGCACTGAAATTTTTGTACTGCTGCTTCAAAAGTGTCTTTTGAGTTTTTTTTGTAGCTGTATTACCTCCAAATTGTGTTACAATGGCAGCAAACATTGATTTAGCATCAGGATATTGACTGAATTTAAGTTTATGTTCATTGGGAAGAGCCATGAGTAGCAAGCTCTTAGCCTTCACATCATTCTTCTTATTTGTCTTTTCTTCAACAGTTACTGGTATAGACATCTTTGTAACTGAAGTACCACTCTCATGTTCTGTTTGTGGTACTGACACCCATGAATCATCATTTTTAATGACCTCCCAAAGTGCATAGTCTTGGATCTGGAAGTACTGATTAATCCTTATAACCCACATCTCATACTCACCCAGTTTGAGTATGGGAAGCTTTGCTGTAGTACCACTATTTGTAGATTCAAACTCCATGTCTTCTAGATCAAAGTTTCTCAAAGCAAAGCTCTGATACCACTTGTTGATCCCAATCCTAGATCGATTCCTTAGGTTGTCTAAGGTTAAATTACCTTGGATAAATCCAAAGTAGCTTGTTGTAGAAACTTTGTATGTATACTAAAGTGTATGCGGAATCTACACCTTAATACCTAGACGTATTATGAATAAAACAGTAATCTTAAATAAACAAAGATATAACCAAACGCTCCAATATTATTAGATCAATAATAAAGTACTCTTCACTAGTACTAGGGTTTACAACCTTGAAGCTTTTCTAAATCGACTTGATAACTATGAAAACTTATATGCAAAACTGATATCTCAACTAATTCTCTATAGCCACTTTTTATAGACTAAGGAGTCCTAGTCGGCTTACAATACATTTCTAAGATATCATAATCTTTTCTAAACATAAACGTAATCTCTTAATTAAATACATTATGTATATCTTGTACATAAATATCTCGATACTTATCTTCACAAGTATTCTTGTTCTCCAAACAATCTTTATCTCTTTAATTCGTCTTTATCCTTTTGACAGTAGAAAGTCTTGAAGCAATTGTAATCCAACAGCATAAACTTTTTCGCCAGCAACACTGAGCAGTAATAACTTCTAAGAATCCTTGAAGTCTTTTAAGTCCCAAACCAAATGAAGGACTAACCTAGCAAGCTCATGGAATCGATCTGTGTACGCTGCATGGCCAGCTCCGACCATAAAGTGACACTAGAACTCTGATTCCAGCTTTTGCATCTCATTGTTTGGACAGAACTCCTTTCTCATCAAAGTCTTAAAGTCTTCCCAGGTCATGCCAATTGCAGCTTCCCGACCTCTAGTCTGGACCTGAGTGTTCCACCATGTCAGTGCCTTACCGATTAGTGAACTGACAGTATACTAAACCTTTTGGTGATCTCCACATCCACTCATATATTGGACTGACTCCATTTTCTGAGTCCAACGAGTGTAAGCTATCGCACCACCCTTTCCATCATAGTCCTTTGGGTTACATGCCAAAAACCCCTTGCATGAACAACACCTTGACTGTTGTTCACGCTAACATTCCTAACATCACCCTGGATGTTGCTGGCGTGGTTACCTACTTGAGCAATGATTGTAGGAAGCAAGTCTTGCAATTGTTGAGCGATGACCGTGGAGAAGTCAGGGACTTCGTCAACGCATCCATTAGCTCCGTTACCTTGGTCATCTCTTTGACCATCTTGATCACCAGTTCGTCCATCAACTCTGCCCGTTGGTTCCCCAGCACTTCCACCCTCTTTACTAATCCGTCCACCCGTCTTTCCACCTCGTAGTGCAACAGTTGATCGTATTTGTTTATGCTGCTAAGCTAGAGCTTGTAGACAAAAACTGATGATGATTGATCTACACCTTTTTATAATATATATATATATATAAATATAAATAATACTTATAAATATATAAATATAGGATAAGAGTAAAAAAAATCACAATTATAGTAATCCGGGAGTATGATTCCCGGGTCGTTTCCCCAACGAGGAATGCAATTGAAAGCCGAGAGTCGTTTTGATAATCGATGTTTGAATGGAACAAGGTTATGATTGGATTTCTAAAGCTACGGGAAAATTAAGGCAATCTAAACTAAAAACAATTAAAGCAACACAAATTTAAATTAAAAACGAAAACGGGAAATCCTAAAAACACGACTAATTACCAACTAAGGCAAAATTAAACCCTAAAAATACAAACTTAGTTTTTAAACCTCAAATATGATCAAATAAAATTTTCTAAAAAGGAATTATATTTTTTAGGCTTTTTAATAAAAAAAAATTATGAAATAAAAACTAAATTAATCTATTTAAAATCCTAGAAAATAGCAAATTAATACCTAAAAAATCTAAAAAAATGATATTCTACCTTAGAAAAGTCTAAAATATGATAAAAACTCAAAAAACTATTTTTAACTACTATTTATAATAAAAATCTATTTTCTAAAATTAGTTTTAAAAGCTAAAAATCAAAATTAAAATCTAAAAGTGGTAAAAATGATTTTAATGCTTGTAAACCTAAAAATATTTATTCTAAATCTAAAAACTATTTTTTGTAATTTTCTGAATTAATTTTCTATTTTTTAAGACTTTTTAAAATTTTAACTTTCGAAAAATAGTTAAAAATAACAAATAAGTATGAAAAATTATGAAAAATTGCAGGAAAATCCTAAGAGCTATAAAGATCCTAGGAAAAATAAGCTGGTTAAGCCAGCTTATTGAATAAGCTCAGAAAAGCTCAAAATAAGCCACGAAGTGGCTTGGACTTATTGGGCTCAAAATGTTTACAAGTATATATTATATGCAAAGTATAACGCAAAAGACCCAAGGGCGGTTGGTGTAGTAGAGAGTGTTGTTAAAACATTTGGTTGATGGGGTTGAGGTCCCAGGTTCGAGCCCTGGCTCACTTGGGACTTCCCCTTTCCTAAGACGTTTTTTTTTGCATCATTTTTTTACAACTTTTTAAATAAGCTAGAAATAAGAAACTTTTGCAAAGACACTTTTTATATAAGCCAAAAATAAGCACACAAATAAGCAATGAAAGACTAATAGATTTCAAAGACTTAAAGACTAAAAAAAACTAAACTGTATGGCTACTTAAGCACAAATAAGCAAATACAAGACACAACTAAGCTATCACAAGTAATAAGCTCTATCTAATAAGCTCTAAGGAACAAAAATAAGCCAACAGAATAAGCTTAAACTAAGCTAAATGACAACAGTGCTAAAAAGGACTTTTATACTTAGAGTTTTAAGCTAAAAATCCTAATAAGCTCAAATAAGCTCTATTTCAAAGTAAATAAGCTAAAAACACTTAAAACTAACCCAATAAGCATGAATGAACCTAACTTAAGCAAATTTAATGGGCCAATAAGCTCAGATAAGCAATTTTAGCTTTTGGCAAAAATTGCTTAACCAAACAGCCTTAGGAGTCACTTTTAGGCTTAAAAATAAGTAACAAAATGGATCCTTATTGGATATAGGCTTATATCATCTTAAAGATTAGCTTATTGGCTTTCTAAAACAGCAAATAAAAAATGGTTTGAAAGAAAGATAAGCAATGAAAAGGACAAATGAAAAGTGCTTACTCAGGCAGCATGTACTGATTTTTCATATTTAGCAAAGACAAAGGCAATAAGCAGGCCTACAATTAAGCTGACAAATAAGCTCCAAAGTTGAAAACAAGTTAAAACAGATAAAGAACCCCCACAAATGAGCTTATGCTCAAAGTTTCATAAGCTGAAAACCATTTTTGCTATCTGAATTTTGAAGGTTAAAAAGTGGCAGTTTTAACTATGTAAATCACTTGACAAATTGGCAGATTTTAACAAAGCACAAGAAAACCTAAAGGATTCTAAACAAAAACAATTAGACAACTAATGAAACACTAAAGCAAGACCTTTAAAAACTAAGATTAAAAGCCTTATGGGAAATAAGCTCTTAAAACTATTTTTTGTCACACGACACATTCAAAGACCACTTATAAAATCTCAAAAGCAATCTTTAGTAGGTACTTAAACAACTCAAGAAACATATTAAAAATACTTACCAAACAGCTTGCAGAAAGAAAAGCCAAGTGACCCAAAGTTTTTGAACACAAAAATGACCCATTTGACAGTATCCCAAACCCCCTTAAAGTATTCTAAAGTCAATTTATTATAAACTGGTTCTGATTGTTTAAGCAAAAGGTTTTTGTAAGCAGATGATTACCAAACTATATTAAGCCAACATTAACAGAATATAAGCAAAAATAAGCATTCAAATACGCAAAATAAGCAAATGGCAAATTTAACTAAAAATGACGGTTTTGAAGTAAAACTTAAACAAAGGACATAATAAGCAAACAACAAACATAAACAAGCATAGAAAACATAAATAAACAATAAAAAACATAAATAAGCTACCAATAAGCTAAGCTACAGTAAAATGCAAGAAAAATGAAAAATAGATGACTTACAAAATCCCTTGCTCAAAACAGGGCAATAAAGTGTCTACAAGCTCTAGCTTGTCAAAAAGACAATCTAGTGAGGTCTATAAGCTCTTCCAAGGCTAGCTTATCATCCAATCTTAACTGTGGTTATTTTTAAGGGTGGATTTTTTGTAAATTTTCTTAACTGTTTATATATCATAATTATTCCATTTTATTTAATTTTTTTATTTAAAAAAAAATGAAAAAACCAACAGTAATAAAAGTTTTAATAGAAAGCTTATGAGAGCTTATGGTGAGCTTTTTAAATCATAAAATGAGCTTAAATAATGAAGACAGGATTTAGAACTAAAATTTAAATTCCAATAAACATTTAAAACAAATTACAATACTTAAAAATAACTTAAAACTAGGTTAAACTATACATAAAAAAACTAGGTGCCAATGGCTTACACATAACCAATCTATACTCGGCATAAGAAAATTTAGGGGTAGTTGCTTCTTGCTGAGTAGGGAAGCCGTAGTGATCAACTTGTGTGAGTATCTTAAATACTCATCTTGGCCGACTAAATTTAGAGTAGTGCCCGAAGCTCTTTAATCTTAGCCATCAAATCATTGTCTTGTTCTGGACGAATGGTGTTGCACGAGATTGCCAAGATGGCAATTGGGGGAATAAGGTGTGTAGAGGTGTTGGTCGACATAGGGGAGAAGAAAGGGGAGGGATGTTTTGTCTGGTAGTGGAGACAGGGAATTGTAGAAGATGTATAGTGTTCCCGCTTCCCTTTTAAATATTGGGAAATGGCAAGAATAGTCCCCTAAAATGTATAACTGAATTCATGGGACTTCTTAATGTGTGCAACTTTGTCCTTGAAGTTGGTTGGGAGTTTTGTCAACCGTTAGTCCTTAAAGACTAACGGGTAAAGGTTAAGGGGTGTTGTGGTTAACGGGAGTTATAAGTGGGTGTTGGGCTTGTTTGTTGGGCCGGGTGTGGTATAAAAGGACTTGGGCCTTTTAATTTTTATAAGGTTTGTAATGTATAAGTGGGCTGACCCGGGCTTGGGATATTAATAAAAGAAATGGGCCGGTTTAATTGGTTTTGGGTTTATATAAGAGATAACGACCGTTATCTCTTTTAATAAAAAGGAGATAACGGTGTTAGGGTTTAGGGACTATTTTTTTTGTATTATGATCTAACATTAAGGGTTTTTATGGTATTTTGAGGATTTTTCCATTAAGCATGTTGACCATTTGACCATTGATAGTAATCTCCCGGCTCTTGTGTACTTTATCCGTTTCCGTGTCCGTGTTTGCCCAGTTTTGACCGTTTTCTTGTGATTTTTGCATATCCGTACCTACACATTCACAAACAACAAAACACACATATACAAGCATATTTATACACTTTTTCATCATTTAAGGGCTTGTTTTGATATACAAATGATATGTGATTTCTCACATATCACATAGACAAATGTAAGTGGAAACAACACACGAAGATCCTACTACGCAAGCTATATGAAGGTTCTTAGGTTATAGTCTAGGCCAAACCACCTAGTTCTATATAACATTGGCTCTGATACCAATCTGTCACACCTCGACTAAGGCGGAAACACGAGGCGTGACAGAGGGATTGATCGTCATAACACAATGTGTCAATATATAGAATACTAAATGAATTGAAACAAAGTGCTACAACGTCCTCCGACAACAAGCTGGGAACTTGTGCCAAGATAACTCGAGTCACATCACATGGTCTAAAATTATTACAAATCAACTCCTCAACATCGGAGTGATACAAGTCTAAAAGATCCAGAAACAAACATAAATAGAACTCCTAAAATGCAGTCTCCAAAGATTGAATCCCCATCGGATGATCTTAAGTCTACTAATAGGCATGCTAACTTTGAATCACTGAACATTCGCTTCACCCAAAAATGATACTCGAAAAGGTCAACATAACATTGGTGAGCTCGTAGGTTTAGAAGTAAACCCAGTTGTGGTGCCAGAATTTAATAGTGGACAATAGTTCAATATGAAAGCAGAATGCAAGCAGTAGTAATTGGATTTCCAACATAACAATACATTCATACCATAGCAGTAAAGTTAGTAAAACTAAGAATTTGACATAACATTAACGGTCTAGAATCTACAAAGGTTACAGTATAAGTGTTTAGGAGAAGTTTGGTAAGTGTGTGAGTGTGTGTGTGATTTGAATTCAAACTAAAGAATGTGTGAGGAAAAGTGTATAGAGAAAGCTTTGAGTGTGTGTGTGTATGTAATTAGAATTCAAATGGATGTGTGTGTGTTGAGATGAAGAAGAGAATGAATAAGGATTGTGTGGTTGAGAATGTTGAGATGTGATGGGAGGGAGCCTATATTGGAATGTTGGGAGACAAGGAGTACAACAAGTCCAAGGAAGGTACATTGTGTAAAGGAATGTAAGTTGTCCTATGTAGGTATGTTTTGGGGAAGGTTTAGGCTTTATAATTGTGAAGAAGGGTGATGAAAATGATAATCAAAGGATTGATTATATAGGCTTAATCATATTGTCATTAAGAGAAAAAAGAGTTAGGCAACAGTGATTCAGGAGTGTACTTGGGAAATGGGAAGGAATTTATAGATTGTGTGGAGAGGTGAGAATAATCATTTGTTGGAAGAAGAGATTAACAAATGATTAGGGATTGTCTAGGTGAGAGGTGAGGTGTAGGTGATATGTGAGGAATACATGTGGGAGTGTAGGAGTTTGTAAAACATTTATACATAAAGGGTAAGAAGGATCAAAGTTAGATTAACCTTTCAATTACTACAAACTCATTAGTCATTTAGACTTTAATTCATGATTATCACCAATAGATTTGATCACTAATCATCTTGATGCAAACAAGCTAAGTGCTTTGCATCTCAAGTAAATCATATCCTATAATGGGAAAGGATGCATTTACACAAAGTGACATTTTACTTAGTTTGACCAATAAGGTAGAAAAACCTGTTACGTGATTAGGAACAACGTAAATCCGAATTACAGTCAAACGAACACTTTTGTTTGATGGTATGTTGAAAGTGTATTCATACTAGGTTTAGAAAGAAGTTTTGGCTTTGGCTAGAGGCGTTTGATAAAATAAATAAGTTGGCGTTTTGTTAAAAAATAAGAGGATTTGTTTTTGCTCCAAGTCTAAACCTCATTTGGAGTGTTCCCAAATGCTCAAGTATCATGTACATACCTTTATTCAAGTTTTTACATGTGTCAGGGTAAGATGAAAGCTTACTTTGCAAATCCCATAAAAACCAAAGACGAGAGTGGCACGCTGGCCACGTGTTGACGCGTGACTAACGCGCTAGAATCATTGTTTTGTTTTTACAGATTTTGGCTATCGTTTGTTATTTTAAATGTTGCGAACTTTTATTTGTCATCGTTTAAACATAAAGGAGATCTTAGTCAATGTTGCCCCAACACATTTCTTTACCAAAACAATTGCTGCAACGTCTTCTTTATCCGCTTCACGCTCTCCATCTCCGCCGCTCCGGCCCAACATTAAGAAAATGTACATGAGTGACACGACGCATAGAATCATTAACTTGCATATCAGTCGAATTAACAAACAAAAAAGCAAGATGAAAATTCTGCTTCAAGACTATCGATTGTGTATGATAAAATCAATACAAAGAAGAAACAACTCTAAATGGTTGAAGATGAATGTGAGAATGTTTTGAATAATTTTTTAAAAAAGTAGAGTAGAATAAGGAATATATATAGGATATTTTAGGAAAAATTCGTACTTTATTTGTGGTATCTTCTTTTCTACGACCCATGTTATTGGAGTTATTTTAGATTAACGTTTTTGGTATTTCTTTTGTACAACCCTTATTTTGAATTTTGTTGCTACACATTTTAATCTATAATTTACAACAATTTCATGTTGTCGATAAAGTTATCTAACATGGCAGTTAGCACACTAAAAGTCAAATTTTTATTGTTTTGAGGAATCATAAAAGGCAGGACAGTTCATATATGAACTTGTTGTCCTTAAATGTAATGATAATTTACTAGATTAAGATACGTATGACTATAGTTCGTTATATAGGGACTAGGTTTGTATTTTGTTTATTCTTATCATTTGTAATAAGTATTTATACCCCCTTTTAGTCTTTGTTAGAGGGGCAAAGCTTGCAATACATTAATTTCATATTTATCTCAAGTTCTTCTCATCCTCTCAAAATCTTTCTTTTTATACATCTAGAGCTTCAATCCATACTGAAATATTTGATCCAACAATTGACATCATAGCTTTGGTACTTTAGAATGATTAACTTATTTTTGAATAAATTAATCTTTTCTCCCCTTCCTATGGCGACTTTGGCTATCTCACTCTAAGAAAACCCTAAATCGGTTTCCAACCTAAACGACTAACTCTTTCACTCATTGAATCTTGATATGATCATGATTATCATTCGCTTTTAATCATTTATTTATCTTGATTCCTTGTGTTAAAGATCCAATCATTTTTGTTTTAATCTCGTTTTTAGGGCTTTCTTTTCTTTTCCAAATCGTTATCTTAAGGTTATTATCACTATCTGATTGTTGCAATTTTTCTGGTAGTTGTATTCTGCTTATTGATCTAAATTGGTCCTGGTTGTGTCGGCTAAAACCATAATCTTTTTTAAGGTTTAAACTGATTCGACTAGGGTTTTATCTTCTCGGCGTTTGAGTTGTTATTGGGTAGTTATTACGAGTTGATGTAGCGAGGGCTGGTTATTGTTGTTATTGGTCTGTGTAGGGAGTTTATGTGTTGGGTATGGAACGGGGTTTTTGAGTCAGAAGGGGGTGGGGATGGAGAGACGTGAAGGAAAAACAACATGGCTCAGCTAACGATACAATGAAGGATACTGTTGTGGTGTCCTCTGTTAGATATGAGCATGTTTTGAGTAGTTTGGGTGCTCATATGGTTAAGAAGGTTGTTGATTCTTGGATTAATAAAGGTACGCAGGAAGGGAATGAGGGGCCGACACGGTTAGTTCTAATGTTGATCTGATTATTATATCTGAATCGTATACTACTGATCCTAAGTATTCTGGTCCAAGTAGGAATAATGTATCTTATGATACTACTCTTAAGGCTGTTGCTACTATGCCTACTAATGAAGTCCCTATTCCAAAATCCTTTGTTGGTTTGGTGAATAATGAGGCTAAGATAGGTGAGGTAAACTTTTGAGCTCTTGACACGGGTAAACCTAATAATGCTAAGGATGAAGTTCACATACCAAAGCCGTATGTTTTGGAAGCTTATGCTAGATTTGTTTTCAGCTTGTATGGTTACTTCGTGGGTAAAAGAGTAGCATTCTCGGTCATTGAGTACAATGTTAAGAATGTTTAGAAAAAGTATGGTGTTGTTCGTGTTATGATGAACGCTAAGGGATTTTTTTCAAGTTTGCTTCAATTGAGGGTATGAATGGGGTATTGGAGAATGGTCTGTGGTTTATTAGATCGATTCCTATCATCCTAAAGAAATGGACGCCTACTTCTAACTTACTAAAGGAAGATCTGCATCCGGTTCCTACCTAGGTCAAAATTCATGATATTTTAATTGTGGCGTTTACTGCTGATGGTCTGAGTTTGATGGCTACTAAGCTTGGTAACCCGATTATGCTTGATTCGTATATGAGTTATATGTGTCTTCAATCATGGGGTCGTATGGATTATGCTCGTGCATTGATTGATATTAGGGCTGATCAGGAGTTAAATGAGGAGATGGTCATTGCTATTCCTAATGTGGAAGATGATGGAGAGGTTCTTCACTCGGTGAGGGTGGAGTACGAATGGAAACCACCTAGATGTGGTATGTGTATGATATTTGGGCATGATGTTATGTTATGTCCAAAACGGGTTGTTGGGAAACCAATGAATGATGGTTTCAGAATTTAAAAGGTCAGGGCCAGACATCGGGGGCTGACAATGAAGGTTTTATTGAAGTGAAAAGGAAAAAATCAGGTGGTAATAATGACGACACCAAAAATTTCACGGTTTTGGTGAAGCCAAAATCTCAGTATCGCCCCAAAGCAAAGCAATCGTTTGAAAGTAGCTCTCCAAAGACGACTCCTTTTGTTGATACGAATAAGGCTTCGATATCAGGTTATAATAAGGAGTCACCGAGCAATAAAGGTAATATGTTTTCTTTTAGTAACTCGTTTGAAGCTTTAAATGATGAAATTTTGATTATTAAGGAAGTAGCATCGGGTAGTATGGCTACTACTTCGGGTACGCAAGAGGAGGGACAAAGTGCCACCCATATAGCAGATACGATTAATGTTTTGAAAAAACAAATACTGGAGGGCAAACTTGTCCTTGTGGATGATGATGGAAAACCATTGGAAAAGGTCGATTATCCGGGTGATTTGGGTCGGGTGTATTTTGGGTAGGTGGCTCTAAGAAGTTGAAACTAGTAGATAATGTAAATGACAAATATTTTTAGAGCTTCAAAATCGAAAAGTTGTAGGAATAAAGGTCTGAAAAGCTTGTTGGATACAATGGATGGAAGATAAGGTGGGTTGATCGCACTTCGTCAGCATATTCTGAACATGAATGAAATTATGAAATGTCAAGAAAATCCCTGAACAATATACAAACTAAGTATAGAGCTTATAAATAATATAAAGTTTCCGTGATTCCAAGAATATTAAAAAATAGGAGCTTATTGAATGTTTGGACGTCCATTTGTAATCTAGTCATAATTGTTCCATCATTAGGAAAGTAGTTTTGTCTATGTAACGGGATCTGACAAATATGGAGATTTTCACACCCAACACTGCAATTCAGCCGTCCTCGGGCAGACCCCAAAAATTTCAAATCAGGTGCGGAGGTGAAAAAAATTCACAGTCAGATTTTACAAAAATAGGATAAAAAACAGCCGATGTGTGCGCAAAAACTATAATGTATCAACTCAATTCAAAAAAATGCTCTCTGTGCTGTCTTATTTACATAGTATGATAAAAACACCAACACTATATAAAAATATATAAGCTCCATAGAAAATAAAAGAAATTAAAAGCTCGTACACTATGTTTTATGGGGATTATAAGGCTAAACTCAGAAGTTCTCAAAACTTTAGAAGTAAAGTTCCCTCACAAAGATAAAGAAAATCGGGTCTCGCATTAGGCCTCGATATTATCTATGTGAAGAAACTTTACCTCTAAAATTCAAATGAACTTTAAAGGATATTTTTCCTTTTATGTGCTAACCCACGTGATTTACCATTCATATTAAGAAGGTCAAAAGAAATACTATTCCTTATTGTACTTTTCGAGTCAAACATTTCCAGAACTTTTGTACCATCTTTCTTCTGTCCGATGTTTCCTCTCATCTTCACCACCTCAACAAACAAACATGCTTTCTCACTCTACAAACTCTTAAAAAATCAAACTTCACTTCCAATGACACTTTTAAGGAGGGGGGGGGGGCAAACTCAAAAAATATCTTAAAAATTCAAAATTTTCACACTAATTTTTTCCGGTGAGGGGGCACATGCCCCCCTTGCCCCTCATGTGGCTCCGCCCCTGATTACACCGAACGGTTTTTTAGAGTAATAAATTTATCGGAGAAACCTTTTACCAAATAAAAAGAGATCATAGCTTTGGTTGATTATTGATTTCAACTTTTAGTGGTTCAGGCATCATATCAAAAAAAATTCTCGACCAGTATCTTACTATTTTGCACCGCAATAGTTTCATTATCACAACCATACACTTTTATTTGCTAAAAATATGTCTTATCCTTTGACAGACTCATACGATTAAAATACTATTTAGTAAAAAAAAAGATGAGGGGTGGGGGAGGTCCGGCTTCATAGCCACGAGCATCCTCAACTCGATCTAACCACTATCTGATTGTCATGATGACCTCGACCATGGTCCAAGCCCACCCCAAGCCAAAGTTGGTTCATTACGGATGCTCTAATATCTGATGGACACGTCATATTAAACCATAAATCCGACTTTAGTAAAAAAAAATTATGATATGAATGATAAAAGACAAGTCCTTTCAATGTGAGGTGAATAATGAAACAGACATCAGCTCGAAGAACAAAATGAAAAAATTGATAGATATATTCACCCGATGTATTCCATACTTTTGCTAGAAAACAATTAAGATATGTTTTAAAAGGAATAAATAATGGAAGAACAAATGATTTTTAATAAATTAATTTTTTTTCGCATTATTTGAGTTATGATCTGCACATGTACACGAAACGTTCAGATTCTATACTATTTAAATTATTTGATTTTTATTTTGTTTTTATTTGGTCATCAAGTTTGTTTTCAAAACTAGATTTTTACTAAAAGCTATTGCATGATACTTTAAAATTTAGAAAGAAGTATACAAATGCATTTAGCAATTTTTCCATAAACAATAAAATGGCAACGTGACAAACTGAAAAAACCAATGTTTTGAAACCCGGTTCGACCCGGCCGGGTCAACCGGTTGAACCGGTTCCGGTCGAAAAAACGGGTCAAATTAAACCGGGTTTCATATTTTCGAAACCCGGTTTGACCCGCCGGGTTTAAGCTGACCCGGGTCAACCCGGTTCTCGAGACTCGGTTTGACCCGGCCGGATTTTGGTTTTTTCATGTTTTTTTATAAATAAAGTAAGTTTTTTATATATATTTGCAACGTAATTTTATTTGTTACATGTTATATTTTGTAGTAAATCGTTTTTAGGCTAAATATAAGGTATATTCATAATTTATATATATAATTTTTTGTATTATTGCAAATATTATTATTTTTTATTTTTTTTTGAAAACCGGGTTGACCCGGCGGGCCAACCGGTTGAACCGGTAACCCGGTGACCCGGTGACTCGACCGGGTCGATTAGAGACCCGGTTTTCAAAACATTGATTTTTATTCTTCTTCTTATTATTATTTACTTTGACTTAGTCAAAACAATTTACTTTGACCATAGAAATCCACAATCCAAACAATTGTCCAATTAGTGAGATTGTTTTCGCAACTTTAGTCAAAACTAATATTAAATTTTTCAAAGAGTTAATACGAATCCCTTTGATTTTGCATCAAATATTAGATTTGATGTATAAGATATTTCAACAACGAATTTTGATGGTGGACAAGAGCAAATCAAGAAAGAGTAATTGAAGAGAAAAGTGGTTTCTCTATTTTTTGATAGATACTGAAAAAACTAAAAACTGCCCTCCAAGTCCCCGTTACTAGTTTTACATATAGCCAAACATAAGGTAAAAAAAAAGAAGAGTTAACTGGCAACTAAAAAAAACTGAATAGATCATGGGTTGCTGTAGTCACGTGCACCAAGATTGGTGATCGAAAATGGTCTCTGAAGACTCCAGTTGGCTTCTATATAATGAGCTTATTGACCGGAGATGACAGCGGTGGTTATGGTTGGTCATTCACCAATTTTACCAAACTGCATGAACCAGTAGTTATTTACTCTAAAGATTATCATTATGTAAAGACATACAAAAAACATAATATTACATTGGAAAAACATATGACCACATGCATATAAAGCAACATTTACATTCACATTTAAAGTAAACAAGATTACAATGACGAGAAAGAAGAACATGGTTACACGAACTTGTAGATATTACAAATGAACTAGAAGTTGACTTCTCATTCTTGACCGTGTTGGATTATGGTAGTCGGATAGCACGAATACATTACGAATATGTGAGCCTATTGGGGGGCACACACGTTAATACACGGAGAATGCGTTTAATACTTCACAAATATAAACCGAGGGACTAAATTGGACAAAACCTGAACTCTAAGGGGGACACCAAAGTGGTTGGGCCCTATGGGAGGTTCTAGATGGGTTTTGTGTTTAATTAGCATTTAAGGAGGCCCATGAAAGTTTTTTAGAATTAGGGTTTGGGTGCCTATATAAACACCCATAACCTAC
>BQNB010135031.1:0-18222 GCA_026074375.1 Tanacetum coccineum | reverse complement strand
ATTCGAGTTTCACTCAATAATATTTCATATTGTACTTAAACTTTAATTCACCACATATGTATCTAACATAATATTCCAAGGTTACATGTTTCATCTTCTAAAATACTTACAAGAATAACAACATAATTTATTTTAGAAAAGTAAAAACAAATTTACTCCCATTAGCTTTGAGATGTACTCATGAGATATCTTATTTATAATTAAAAATCAAATCCAACAAGTGATTTATTTAACAATTAAACTTAAGATTATGCTCGTTAGATGCGTACTTTTAATCCATACTTGTTTTCCAGCATTTTTGTATACTTTCTAAAGATTTATTGGATTCATAAAACCTTATTTGATTACATATCATCCTCGCAAGGTAATCATTTGATAAGAGTTCTTGTAATCCAACTTGTCATATTTCTTTCCAAGAAAACAAGTATGATAATCAAATCATCTTTATATATTTAAAGTTCGTAAATGAGGAAGTTTTAATTAGAATCAATTACTTGAGTATGAGTAAACACTTATGTCATTTGACGGGCAATAAATATGTAAACAAATATTGTCCTTATGAGTATTCTCTAAAAGGAAACTCATTCAAACCTGATAGTTTAAAGATAAAACAAATTCCAAGAATATGATTATCTCCCTTTGGACATCATCTCTTCATTCATAGTCTTTGAGTGATTCATTAAATCCAAGATCTAATAATGCATCTCCTATGGTTAGCAGGTTCATAATGATCCTCTAACTCATAATCCTCACCATTGATATGGAAACATATAATGAGGTATCCTTGCGGATCTATGAATATGAGTAATCATCATTCTAAGGTTCATCATTTTCAAGTTTAGCCTTAGTTTGACATTCGCTAGTGCGTTCGCAAAGTGAGACTCCCACTCGCTTCTTGTATATTTGAGACTGTTTTCAAATAACTCAGCATGACAAGCACCACAAACTTTGTTCTCATGTGGGTTGTAGAAATGGCATCCCATCGTTTCCTTTGGATATCCAACAAGATACACTTAACAGTTCTAGGTATTTATTAATAATAATCTCCAAGAGATTTTTACCAAATATAGAACTTGAATCAAGACATAATGAGATACATCTCATTTATCTTAATTAACCTTCTAGGTTGGAGTCTAATTGGGTATCTCCATGACATACTCAATTATCTAACCTTTATCTCTTTTAGGAGTTAAATAAGTTTAAGGTCATCGTGAATCAAAACAATATCTATATATAGTTTGATTACCCTTGTTGGGCATACCATAAAAATGTGGTATTCTAATAAGATTTATCTTATACTTTATGGATTTTCCTATTATACCAACTTAAGTTAAAACGTAATGGTATTAATAGTGTTACTAAGCCAATTGCATCCTTTTATAAGTCTTTTGAGCAAGTCAATGACTTAATGTGTATGTACTAACAAGTAGACATAAACATCCAATACATTATTATTCCTTATAAGTCTTTGACCAAGTCAATGACTTCATGTACATGTCTTTAACAAAAAGACATAACAAGATAACTTTTTTACTTTACGTTATAAGTCTTTTCACAAGTTAAGGACTTAATGTTCATATCTTAATAAGAAGACATAATAATTATTAAACTAAAGTAAATTAATAGTAAGTTCAAGTTAATTTCAAACTCCATGTTTATGATTTCTAAGAAAACATAATCATGTAGCTTATCTTTTAATCTTGACACATTCTCTTAATATGGCTAAATACATTAAATGTTTAGGAGTCCTAGTAGAGTAATAGTTTTCTTACTTTGCAGTCAATAAACCATTAGTCATATTGTTCTAAGTTATTCCTTACACATAATAAAGATTTCTCCTACTTGTGCATGGTACAACTTCTTTGCATAAAACACCACACTAGTTAGTTTGTTTGTATTTACAATATGGCAGTGTCAAGCTCATAGATAGTGTATATAGAACGCCATCTATTAATAAGGAATCATGCATAACTATCAAAGATCTTGAAGTGTTAGAGTCTTGAAACATCAAGGCGGTTGTTCAACACACATTCTTGCTCAATTAAATTCAACATGGAGAATCTACCTAGCAAATATCAGGGGAGTTTCTCATTCTAATTCTTTTTAATTCCCGTATTTAATGTTTTATCTATACAACAAGGACGTTGTATAATTCAAGTAGGGGGATGGAATTCAAATGTTTACTTGTCTTAATTTTCACACTAAAATGCTTAAATTATGCTCAAAATTTAAAAAAAAATTCAAGCATACTTTTGTGAAATTACTTGATACATAACATGCACACAATAACCCTTGTTAGATATTGTGAGGATTTAACCTTATCCGTTTCCAAATGTTTACCCAAATTCTACAAAATATGAGTGTGCCGGTGATGTTGTAGACTTTAGAACTTGGCTTGGTATATCTATTCGAGACCGCAATAATGAGTACTATGGATTTAGATGGAGTAACTTGTTTAAATTGGTAAATTTTAGAATTACACCCAAATCGCCTTTACATGTTGCTTATTAACTAACTACACTGGTTAGTTAACCCCCATATAAACCCTTTGTTTACTCTCATTTTAAGAGTAAGATACCCCTAGAACAACCCGTAGAGCCAATCCTTTAGGAACTACACCAATTATTTGTTTCGTTACACCTTTACACCTTAGCCTACCCTGTTAGATTAAGTTTATTTTACAGTTGCTAGTTGCTTAAAGTGTAAAGTTTGTATTTCCCGAGTCTTGTGTCTATTTTGGTACGGTTGGAAGAAATTTGCACATCGCAAATGGGAATGTATATTATAGTCAAAACTCATGTATTTTTACTACCATCGCAATTAATGGTACGTCCGAAGAATGAAGAATTATCGAAGGAATTATCCGGAATTATTATGATCGTGAAGATGGTGAAACTACACCGAGTTTCGTAGTATAGTGTTAGCAAAAAAAATCAAAAAAATTAGAAAAATCGCAACAAAAAAGAGAAGGAAAGTTTGAAGATAATCGTTTCGCAACTACCGAAGGAATTACACGAAGGATCGATTATTCGTTGATACAAATCGACGATGTAGAGTATTGTATAAAGTGGAAGATATCGCCACTTGCCTTGTAAAGTATGTAAAGTATGGGATGTTTGGGAAGTTGACCGTTACGGGAACGCCAACTTAGGTTGTTGTTTTTGATCTATGATCAAGACGTTGTAAATAGTTGTGTCTTTATCATGGTAACGGTCGGGAAAAAGTGTCTAGCAACTTGTATTTTAGACTTAATCTATTTGTTTTGTAACTTTTATTTAACAACAATTTAATTCTCTTTCCTAATCATTAACCATGGGTTTTACGCGAATGAGGATGTGATCAAGCGTGCGTGTCTATTCCGTCGTTACGGCCATGTATGCATGTCTCAGCTGCCATGTTGATTTATTACTATTGGTGAAAGTTAGAAGATCCATACCCTATATTATTCGAGGTGGGAGTGAGCAGTCACATGTGTCTATCCCGTCATTACGTGTGTGTATGTGTGGTCTTTGTCACCCTCCTGGAATATTGGTATCGATAAAGATTAGTTAGAGTAATCAACCCTAAGCCTTTTCATATAAACCCATATTTACCTTTATAAACTTGTTACTCCTTAGCTTTAGCGGTGGAGATGTGTATCCTTGCCAAGCTTATGATAGAGTACTCGTCATGACCGAGCAATTGAGCGAACTAGTTACATGTTACCACCTAGATTAGTTGAGTGATTTGCGTGTTTTCATCTTCCTATTTCGTGAGGTGTTTGGTTGTGTACTTGTAATAGATCAAATAAAAGCTTTAACGGAAAATATCCTTAGGGATACATTTTTATAGACTTCTAAAGGCTACTTGAGGACAAATAGGATTCAAGTGGGGGGATATTTGATGAAATCAAATAACGTCTATTTTATAGCATCATTAATCCCATGTATTTAACCCATTTTGTATAATTATTGCAAAGAATTGTTACTTAATCATTTATATTTGAGAATTGCAATAATTATGGAGTACTTGGTGAATATTAGCAAAAGGCGCGCATTTTGGAGCTTAAATGAAGATATTTTGAAGATTTACTATTTTGACTACCAATGCGTTGTATCCATCAAGGAAGATACGGCGTATACGTGCCTGCACTCACCAAAGACCACAAAGGAAAGAAGATCAATACGTCGTATCTAGAAGATGTTAATACGTCGTATTAAAGATATAGTATGTGAATATTTTGGAAGATATCAAACGTGGTCCCTACTCCAAGAAACTCCAGTACGCCGTATCCAATTCCTTGGATACGCCGTATCGAACCGACTTCCAGACCCTATAAATACAAAACTCAAAAACGAGTTTTAAGTGTGCTAAATCATATTCTCGATACCTAAACCACAAAAGTTGATTTTCAGAGGAGAAAAAGAGCAGAAGAGGTCTTGCAATGAATTCCAATCCATAGAAGATAATGTGTAATTTCTTATACTTTTGTAATCGTTCAGTTTTTGGTATCATTTGTTAACTCGGTTAGTTTACCTTGGCTAAAACAATTACTCTTGTATTAATTATAATGTTTGAAGGCTAATACCTTCGGGTATTAGCCATTATTATGAAGATCTGAATGTTTGATTTTGTTTATATCTCGATTGCTTAATTTATCGTTGCATGCTTGTTTATGTTTATCAATTCATACTTGTTTACATGCTTTTGTATGCGACCTATCATTCAACTGGATCTAGTGATACGGACTAAGTAATCTAGATGTCGAGATAGATCTCCATATAGTGGTTTATACATCTAGAATCATAGGATCACAAATATCGTCCTTCTAAAATAGTGCTAAGAATACGCTTCTGGCTTAACTAGTTAACGGAACTTGCCTTTAGTTTATTGAACATGTTGACTAGTAGGTGAATCTAGATAATTCAACAAGTAATGTTTTGATTCCATTGGATAGTTGGACTACTAGTGTATAAATTGTCATTAAGCAGTAAGTGGGTAAAGTCTCTATGAGCTAGGGTTTAACAAGATCACCATTGCTTTAATCTCTAAGATAGATTATAATCAGGTAATAAGGATGCTTTATGCGGATGCTTTAATTATGACAGAATTAATATGTCTAGGTCTTAGGATGAAGAACCGCCTAAGTCTAAGAATGATATGCCTCTTCGAGATAAGTAATCATTGCACTGAATAAACAAAACCAACTTTTAATCGGATTAATGATGGCTAATATAGTTTTCTTTCATAAGACTCGACTGCTCTTTTATCTTTTGTTAATTTGTTTGCTTGGGTTAAAGTGTCTTGAATTGATTGTAGTCAACAATAAACCCGTGTCATTGAAACCCCCCTTTTTACCTATTAGAATTAGGATTAGAACTAATATAAGATTAGCATAGGTTTGACTTAGATTAGAATTAACTTAGATTAGATAATCAAAACATAAATAAATTGAGAGATTTAACCCCGCTTCAAGTGTTCGACACCCTACTTACCACGAATCTACCACCGACCGGGTACACTGCCCATTAAAGTGTTTTTTTTTGTTAAGTCGGCAAAATATAAATTTAAAACTTGAATCACAAAAATATACACCACACAACGACACATCATTCTTTTATTCCTATTATAACTTTTCTAAAAGGGAAAAGTATAGGAAATAGTCTTATTTTCCTAAGGAAAATAGACACAGTTTGTCTTCCCCAAGTAAGAACAAACCTTTGTTTACGGTATACGTTGCATAAACACGTTAAAAGAACTTGCAAAGTTCATTTTCAGTATTTTCGATAATTCATCCCTTCAAAATGAACTACCCATGTTTATGTAAATAAATAACTAATTTTACAAGGGTCTAAGATCCAACTTGATGTTCTACCATTAATGCGGTTGATCTATTAGAAATGGTATAACTCAAAAGGTAATCCGCGAGAGATAACTGCCAACATGTGCAATTCTTAGCCATTATGGGGCACAAGGCAATCTAATCCATAATTATAATGTCAAGTAGCATGTTTAATCCCATCGTATGCCTCGGGTCGATGGTCTGACCAACCTTACTCGATAAGTCGTCCAATACAAAATCAGTAATTTTACAATCTTAGGTTTGACCATACGATTGTTATATTATCTTGTTTTGCAAATTCACCTAAGACTGTCTTAGAGTAAAAGAAAAAACTCAAGTGATTTCATACTTGGATGGAAAATGACTTAATTTTAAGGGTATAAAAATTTTAATATAAACAAGGTTACAAAAAATGTGTATAAGGAAGCATGCATACAACCTTATAACACTAGTTATTTTAAACATTTCTAATTTTGTTTTAAAAACTTTCTATAAATAGAAATCCTTTAATTTTATAAACCACATGCCATTTATAAAATTAGGGTTACCACGTTTACAATATTTCCATGTATAAGCGATCTTACTACGGATAAGGTTAATTCCCCACAGGAAATAATCAAACCCTAGTAACGATTACGACATACTTTAAATATTGTTAAAACGTTTATGTAAAATTATTTATTTTTGCGTTGTTTCGTCGCGGGTTCCCTTGAGAAAACCACTAAACCCATGCGTTATAAAACGTTGCAAGAAATAACAAATTTACGCATGCAATCCATGATTTAGCAAAGTGTACATATCAATATACGTATAATAGGCATTTTAATCATTAATTTTTAGTCCATATTAATTTTGAAAATCATTTTTTCATAATTATATATGTAATAATACGCCACAATATATATAAAACATGCAAAACATATTTACCAAATTAATCACACTAAACAAAATCATTTACGTAATTAAAACAATAATTCAATAAAAGTCTTCTCATCTTTTGCAATTAACCAATTAATTCACGTAATGATTTCATGCATACCATACTAAAACAAGCATGTATAAAATATATTTAGCTTAATAACCATGGTTTACATGCACGTAATCCATGGTTGACAATTTATAAGCAATAAATAAGCTACAATATATTCAAATCGAAAATTATAATACATGCATTTATAATAAGCGAAACAAATCTTCTAAAATATAACCATATTTTATTTCTATTTTTATGTGATATTTAGGGTAAATTTATTTCACTAAATAATTTCCTATAATAGGTTTTCACATAAAAGGCAAGAAATATTCAAAATATGCATTTATATTTTTGTCAGATCTTTCAAAATACATACCATATTTATATTTTCAGATTTTATGTGTTTTATATTAGTAATTATTTCATTAAATAAATTTCTAAAATAAATTGCACATAAAAAGCAAGAAAATATCACAAAATATGCGTATTTTAGGTATTTTACCGTTTTTATGCAATTATAACGCTATATGTACCTGGCTCTGATACCACTGTTGGAAATCGTTATCTAAATAACTTAATATTACATGAATATTAAACGAGCTATGCAGCAGATCTAATTCATATAGCACTTATAATTAACATAAGCAATAAACAGAAAACATACCGAATAGCAACCAAGCTACGTAAAGAACCAGAGACTTCTTCGAGTACACGCATGTGTGTAATACATGCTAAACCGAAAACCTTCAAGTTACTAAAGTAAGTAACCTCCACACGGTTCATACACTACATGTTGAACAATACCACCCTAATGTTAGTTCTACGAACCAACGGTCAAGAATACGTCAAGTAGTCGAACAAATAAATTTTCCCCTTGGGTATTGTTTGGTTCGAACATACTAGGAGAAGAGGAGGAGAAGGGATTAAGAATTATGAGCTCTAGGATCCTCCTTATATGCTAGATGATTTTAGAGTTTACCTAAAATAGATATCTTGAAGGAAAAGATAGCTCACAAGCCTAATCCAACCCTTGTGGATCCTTGGCCGGTCGAACTCACCCAAACAACCCTTTGGGTTTGACTTTTTGACTTTTCTAATATTTATGGTTAATTACATTTAATTACCCATTAATTAAAAAGCCTTATAGTTAATAATTCGTAAACGAACTAATTAACGACCGTTAGTATTCTATCGTTGGAATATTAATATACATAATAAATATACATTTATATTATTAATACATTAATCTAGTATTAATACATATATAATAAATATATGCTTATATTATTATATATATACCAATAGAGTGATATCTGTAACACCCCCAAATTGGGTTGCAGCGGAATAAGGGTCCGGGGCGTGTTACTTCTCAGATCAATAACACAAGATGTATATAGAACGACCAAAAAGTCGTTTAAAAACTGATACATTGGATTTTAACAAAGTATTTGTTACATAAGCCGAAGCTTCACTTGTCCACTTGTTCAAAGTACAAAGATTTCTAGCCCATACAGTTATACAGAATGTATTGCGACAAAATCTTTAATGCATGATATCCCAATCAAAACCACCAATGTATCCCTTGTACCTCTTGCTTATTGATCCCCTGAAAAATATTGCTTTAAAACGTCAACAATAATGTTGGTGAATTCATAGGTTTGATAAATCATGTATTGTAGGACCACAAGATTTTCCAAGTGTATGTAATTACGCTGCTCTAAGCTCATAACACTGAAGCTTGACGTGTATGAATACCAAATTAATGGCCTACATTGCCCGTGGTGATGTTCTAACCCGCAACATCCTATATTCGACATGGTATACGTTTCGTATTGCCGATGATAGGCTAATCACCCGAAACGAGGTTGTTCAAACCCAATAATATCTATTATAACATTCGCGCTCACAATACCCGCAATTGACATTCATGAAAATTGGGCTCAGATTATGTGTTAACTCTACTTGCAACACGTAATTACATAACATGAAACTCAAAAAAACCATCTTGTATCCATTTGTAAAGCATGGCAGCGGTTTTTCACCGGCCCGCGCCAATTTTATAAAACAAAAACTGTAAAACGTCGGGGCCTATAACTCACCTTGATGAGCAAAATCCAATGTATCGCACAAATAATGTGTCACGCCAATCGTCGAATGCAACCTATTGTAATTTAATGTCGGGTTAATACTAATCACAGTGAGTAATCTCTACCATGCTAAGTCGATTTAGCTAATCACCAACTAATTGTTTGAGTGAAAACATATTTATTATTGAAAAAATTTATAAATATCAGAATACTGTAATTATAGTTTTATTCCCGTAGGGTATTATAGTTTACTCTGGTATTGTTATTACTACTGGTAGTATATTAGTTTACATCCTGGTAGTGTTATACTACTGGTAAGTATATTAGTTTACAACCTGTAGTATAATTTCTAAGTTCGCTGACACGCTCATACACGACCACCACAAATCACATTTTCATGACTCGAGTTCCATAAAGAGAATTTATTGCGAAACGATATTTGAACAACTTTCCATTTTCTGTCCGTGACACGAAACTCGAAAACCGAAATGGGCGAAAAAGCACTCGCATCAGATCTGATGCAGTGTATTAATTATCAAAAAGACAGATTTTGCCCCCGCCTTACGACCCGTTATCACTCGTTATACAAAATTTTGGACAGAATGTTGGTGTTTGCTTGATAAGTCCATTTTCCAACCTTTGTTTTCATACTCTTCAATTTTGTAATCCACCACATGTCTTATATATCATATATGTTATATATCATACATATATTAGAGTCCATTTGTCCATAATAGTCCTCATATGTCCAAGTTTACCAAGTCCATATTATACTTTTAACCCTTAACTTTCATAATTAACCTTTTTATCACAAGTTTATACTTAGTCACTTTTACATATAAACCATAAGTGTACAAGTGTATTTCTTCCAACATGACTTTATTTTAGTGTTCTAATAACATGATTAAAAGTCCATAATCAATATTAATAAGTCATTTGCCTTTCTTTTACTTGTAATATATTATGTAACTTCAAAAGCCCTAATTAATGCATAATTACTTTTATGCTTAACCAAGAGTGTAAATCACTTATGTTTCCATTTTAACATGATGTCATTAACATCATAAGATATATAAAAGTAATCCATATGATCCTTTCAAGTAAAAACCTCATTTTCATGATAAAATCCTAAATGGTGATTCAAGCTAAAATAGAATAAACATATGCATGAAAACTTATAAAATGAAGGCATAAAGGTTTAAAGTAGACCTTATGATGAATGATGATGGTGATAAATAAGTGATAAACCCTTGTTTAGTCACAAAATCCAAGCTTGCACTTAAGAAAACCCTTGTTTTCTTAATAAAACCCTAGCTTCCTTTTACTTGATAATCACTTGAAAATGCTTAGCCAATGCTTGGAAACACCTTAGAATATCTTAGGATAGATGTGTATAGGAGTGTATGGGTTGTAGAAAAATTGATATGGGTTTGTGTGGTGGGGGGTTGTATGCCGTGAGCTATAAGGAGAGGAAAAGAGAGACTTTGTTGATTTTTGCTAAGTGTTTTCTTCCTATGTGATACCATCTAGTTACTTGTATGTATATATGACTTTCAATGGTCAATGGTCAAGTATAAACATTCAACAAACATGATGAGGGTTTTAGGGAGTCTTGTTTACATGTTATTAGTCAAAGAGACAAGAATGACTAGGTTTTAATGGCAAGAGTTGTACATTTGACCAAAGTGTAAGATTTCTTATATCTTTGAATCACTTGCCATAAATTCGGCCAAAATAAGATATATGTGATGTTGTTGAGTAATTTTTATGTATTGGGTATAAATGTGGGTATTTGTTGAAGCGTAGAAAAGTTTTGGTGGTTCCGGGTATGCCTAAACGTATTTTATTGCGAAACGTAATCAGTTTACGCAACCAATAAAAATAAAATGAACAAAGTTAATAATTATTCTCAAAATAATTACTTAACCCTTGCTTGATGTAAACATTTAATTGTTTGATGCCCGTTTACATTGAACACTAATTTTTAGCTTACGCGTTTTTACTTAATACATGAAATTACAAGAAAATGCGTACAATACTAAAAATGAATAGTAGATTTATTGACGTCGTCAATGACTTGAAAACACAGGGTGTTATAATATCTATGTGTATAATGTGTGTGGCCCCGTAGGCTCACGTATTCCTAGCCGTATAAATACCCATATGACATGAGCACAAACGAACAACAACACACGTTCATCCTTATGTTTTTAGCATCATGGTCAACCTCGCATTCATTAGTACTCATATATGATGAATCAGAAGTGATATTGCTATCAGCCTTATCCACCACATTGTGCTATTAATGGATTCATGTTGCTCAGTATGCACTCGTTCATTGGCAAACATATTATAGTCATCATTTTAGTGTACCTTTTCTAATGGCTCAACATCATAAGTAGGTACAGTGTCATCATCAGCTGCTGGTATCACCTTCTTAATCTTTGCCATTTACATGTGTAGAAGTATCAAATCACTTAACAACTAATTAAGATAGAAAGTTTAGAGAGAGAAAGAAGGGTTGTAACACTTAGTGAGAGAAAGAAAAGAAAATGTAATATTATGAATGACCAAATGAACAACCAACCCTCTCCAAGGCATAGAGAGGGGTATATATATACCATGCATAGGGCCGGTCAACATAAGGATGACTTATGTTGACCCGGTTATCTTGGTAAGTTTCCAAATATTACGCTATGAGCTATACTATTACAACTTTAGAAGTGACTGAGTCTTTTCTCGATTCCTAATAATCTCTCCTAACGGAGGTCACTCCATTTTACAAAAACTTAAACTCTACATTCTATGATTGTCTTTAATCTTTAGCTCGTAGTCTTGTTATCTTGTTCTTTATCTTGCGAATCTTGATGTAGCAATCTTTAGACTTTTAGGCTTTAGCTTGTATCTTGTTCTTGACTTGTATGTGATGTTTTGAGCTTCTTAAGATCATCAACCAAACATAATCTCTATTCGCCATCTTGTAATCTTTGTCTTCTTGTGATCTTGTGACTTCTAGACCTACATGCTCATATCGTTCTTGATGTTGAAAGCAAGTGTAACCATCTTTCTTGATATTCTTTAACTTTAACACTTCATCACTTTATGGAGGACGTGCAGTATTGACTTAATACTTCGTCGCTTCAAGAAATACGTACGGTATCAGAGTAGCGGAAGTATTGAAACATGTACTTGAGCTTTCGTGATGTTATTATTTATGTCGGTCGAGTATGAGCATGTGATATTAGCTTTGACTCGTCATCGGGAAACTGCTACCACCGTTAGGAAATCTACATGAATGGGTTAGTGATAAACAACATATATGGACGAAAGTGGCCTTGTCACTTTGTCAAATATGGTTGTAACAACCACGGTTCCCAGTTAATCAGTATAAATATTGTCTATGATCAGGTAGAATTCCAAAGAATCTCCTTGACAGGGTTTCGCAGCTGCACTAGCCGTTCTCATTACTAGAGCATCTCAAAGTAGACAACACGGTAACAGTGAACCGGTAAGTTACTATCTTCCCGATTAAGTCGTCAATTCGTGTTCAGCTTTCTTATGTCCAGATACCCTTATGAGGCTTCCCATAGGCATAAGATTTAAATTTGATTTAGAAAATCAGTCGGTGTGTTAAGATGAAAACCATTTTTATAACACACCAACAGTTTTAACCTTTTCAAAATTCATCTGTCAATTCATAAGCTGGACCGAATCAATATCCAGTATCACAAGTTCGATCCGTGTAGGATCTCACAAGTCACCTACCAAGAGCTTGTTTGATGTTTGCTTAAGCAGGATTTTCATCTTCATTGTGAATACTTAAGTATCACTCGGATGTTCTGGCAAAATCATAAGGATAATGCGTAGGACTCTTGATATATTTCTTGTTTTCACATTGTGCGAATTAGCAAGCATATTTTGGATAAGTGTCCTAATGAGATTTATGGATGATCTCTTTTTTGGCTCTAGACTCGATAGCACTTGTTTTTTAGTTAATCGAGGCTGGAAGCAGACTGCCACCTTTTCAATACCAACTAACTCGGAGTGAGAAAGTCGATAGAAATGCGTGTAATCTCCGTGAGAAATGAACAAGAGTCTGTAGAGAGACCTTGAGTAGCTAGGGAGGGTTGTAAATTGCGTCATTGGGTCTATGACGACTGTCTTCAATACAAGACAACAGCTTAGTGTTTCTGACAGTTTATGTATTGACCCGGTTTCTACCTAAGTGTAAGGAGGGCTTCTTTCTTTTCACCCTTTATCTTAACTTTTCTTTTTAATTATTCAACCCCTTCAGTGATTACCGAGACTTCATGACTAGTACCTTGTTGGGTTTGTTGCAGTACTAGATCCATTTTAGTCGGCACTATTCCCTTATTCTCACTTTTACTCTTTTTTTATATCATACCTATGGACTTCTACACTAACTAGTGGAATGTCCCTGGGTAGATCCCTCCGGTTCTGGCTTGATCGTGGGAACGAATACCTAATCCTAACCACCTTATAACTCCAAGTAATTACAAACATGGTCGGTCTTTTGGTATTATTCTAAGCCTTAAAACCATTTAGAATTGCTCCCCCTCAACATGTGCATCGATATTCGAAAATGTTTAGCACATGAAGGGTGAAGCTTACACTTGAGTCCTTAAAATTACATCTTTAGCCATATATTTTAATCACATTTTCTCCCCTTATCAAAAATGTCAAATCTCTTGATATTTTGGATATCAATTGATTCAAATATTAATGGTTTTAGGGAAATAATGTTCAATTATTAACAAGCCATATTAGGAACATTATTAAATGCTCCCCTCAGTTTATGAGGGCTATATATATATATATATATATATATATATATATATATATATATATATATATATATAGTGTTGAGTACGTTAATTTGAATTTTTTTGAATTTATTGAAAAATTCTAGAAAATTCTTACTCAAACACTGTTTATATTGCATAATATTATAAGTCTATATCACATATTCACAATATTCACAAGATAAGATTTTGAGATTGGACCTGACGTAACACCCCCAAATCGGGTCGCAGCGGAATATAGGCCCGAGAGTGTTACTTCATAGATCAATAGCTTACTTCATAGATCAATAACACAAGATATGAGAACGACCTCTATATGAGTTGTTTGAAAACTGATACATTGGAATAACTGAAATTGTTTGTTACAAAAGCACAACGGCTTAACATGTTCACTTGTAAATGTAAAGATTTTAAAACATAAGAAAATCCCCAAAATGTAATGCTTCTAAATCTTTATGCAATGACATCCAAAATAATGACCACCAATGTATTCTTGTCTCGTACCTTATTGACCTGAGAAAAACATGATTTAAAACGTCAACATAAAGTTGGTAAATTCACAAGTTTATGTAAATATAATGTAGGACCGCAAGACTTCTAAGTGTATGATAATGCAACAGATGCAAACATCAAAAAATGAAATTACGTTTCCCTAAGCTCATGACACTGAAGCTGACATGTATGAATTGTAATTTAAATTGTCTACATTTCCCTTGATGATGTTCTAACCCGCAACATCCCAAATCCGACATGGTATACGTTTGTTGTCCGGCAAACAGACACAATGAGCGCTACTCAACCGAATGGGGAGGTCAATCCCAAATAGATCTATTTATAACATTCACACTTACTCAGTAATTGACAGTTCATGATAATGGGCTCTGATGTGCTATCGTGTAGGGTCAATTATTTGATTATCAAGTTTTAAATTTATATTTAGCCGACAAACCTAAAACAACACTTTAACGAGAAGTGTACTCGGTCAAGATGGAGTTTGCGGTAAGTAGGGTGTCGAACACTAAGAATGAAACATTAATCCTATATTCTATAAGTATTTAATTAGTCTGTTTACAGGTTAAACCTATGCTATGTACGTTGTCTAATGATATGGGGGTTTTCAGCTTGAGAGACTGGCACAGGTTTGGTGGAAACAAATATCAATTCAATACACAATAAACACAAAAGAAAAAATCCAAAAGATAGAAAAGCAGTACTAGCCAAATGATAGAAAACTGTATTAGCCATAATAAATCCGATTCAATGCTGGTTTGTTTGTTTTAGTGCAATGATTTACTTATCTTGAAGCGGCATATCATTCTTAAGACTTAGGCGGGTCATCATCCTAAGACCTAGACACAATTAATCCTGTCACAATTAACGTGTCAGCATAAAGCATCCTTTTGTTTAATTATAATCTATCTTAGGGAATCAAAGCAGTGGTGATCCTGTTAAAACCCTAGCCCAACGAGACTTTACCCACTTATTGTTTGACGGCGTTTTATATACTAGTAGTCCACTATTCAAATCTTTATCAGTTAATTAAGAGCATGATTGCTGAAACATAAACGGGTTACTTACCGATCCAACTAAGCTCATAATTCAAAGACAAAGACAGATTGTAATTTGTGATCATATAGGTCCAGTAATATAAAGCATGATATAGAGAGCTATCCCGGTATCTTGATTACTTTTTAGGTATCACTAGACCCAGTTGAATGATAGGTCACATATTCAAACACATAAACAAGTATGAGGTGATAAACATAATTAAACAATCAACGATTAATTAAGAAATCGATTTTAAATCAAACCAAACATTAAACTTTCATTAAGATGGCTAATACCCAAGGGTATTAGCCCACAACCCTTGTAATTATACAAGCGTAATCAAACAATGAAAATCGAACGATTAAGAGAGTAAAAATTACACGATTTCTTCTATGGATTCGTGATCACTGCTTGACCTTTGTGGCTGATATTCTCTTCTAAAATTCGCCTTTAATGAGTATGGTATAAGGAATATGATATTAAACACTGAAAACTCGTTTTTGAGTCTTCTATTTATAGTGTCTGAAAAAGACTTGATACGCCGTATCTGGCAAGGTCGATACGGCGTATTGGGCTGGATTCCTTGGAGTGCGCGCAACGTTCAAATCAATCAGTGATATCATTCCCAATTTATTTGATTTAGTGTATCTTCGAATAGTTATCTTCATGGATACGACGTATGTAGACAGCATGGATACGCCGTATTGGGAATTGGTCAAACGCGTTTTCTTGTGAAGTCTTGGCGCTGATACGCCTTATCTCTTTAGTTGGATACGGTGTATTGGTGAAATTTTAGAAATCTTCAAATATTATCGTTTTAGCTCCAAATTATGCGCCTTTTAGCTTGTCTTCACTAAATACTCCCGAATTACTGCATTTATCAACTTTAAAGCAATTAAGTACCAAATAATGCAATAATTATATAAAAGTGGGCAAAACAGATGGAATAAATGATATAATAAAGTGACGTTATTTGATGTCGTCAAATATCCTTTCACTTGAATCCTACTTGTCCTCAAGTAGACCTTAGAAAAAGTTTTAATTTATGAAAATGTGTCCCAACCGAAGTTGAGGATTTTCCATTTAAGCATCGTTTTGTCCTAGCCACCTTTACATGACTAAGCTCCTCACGAAATATGGAAATGAAAACACTCAGAATACTCAACTAATCTAGGGTGCAACATTTAAGTAGTACACTCAATTGCTTGGTCATGATTAGTTTCATATCATAGGCTTGGCAAGGATACACATCTCCACCGCTAAAGCTGAGGAAGAACAAGTCAAAAGATAAATTGGGTTAAGAAGGCTTAGGGTTGATCATTCAACAGTCTTTCACCATAAGTACCACACCAACAAGGCAGTTGTATTGCATATACACGACCGTAACGACGTAATAGACATATACAATCCGATCACATCCCTGTTCATGTTTAACCAACGGTTAGGATGAAGAATGATATAGGGTAGGGAGCTTCTAACTTTCTCCGAAAGTTATCATCCAACAAGGCAGCTGAGACATGCATACATGGCCGCAACGATGGAATAGACATGCATGCTCGAACAAGTCCGCGTTCGAGTAGACACTAAGGTTAGTTGCTAGGAAAGGGAAGTAAAATGGGTGTTAAATAAAATTTACAAAACAAATAGATTAAGACAACAAATAAGGTATGGTTGCTAGTAACTTTCCCCCGACCGTTCCGTGACAAAGACTCGAACATATAGACAAACGCCTCGATCATAGAAATGACAAAGACAACCTAATTTGGCGTTCCCATAATGGTCAACTTCCCTTACATCCTGCTCTTTACATACTTTTACAGAATAAGTAGTGATATCAGCCACTTTTTACAAGACTTTACATCATCGATTTTGTAAAGTATCAACGAATAATCGATCCTTCCAAGTAATTACTTCGGTATAGACTTCTTTTGAAATGACTATGTTTTTCCTTCCTTTTTTTTCAAACAATACATAATAAATCTCGGTTTGATTCTACCGTCTTCACTATCATAATTTGTCCGGATAATTTTTTCCCTTGTAACACTTTTTCTTTGGACATGACTCATAATTGTGAAAGTAGCAAAACTTACGAGCTACATAATTTCCCATTGCATTGTGCAATTTCTTGACCATTACAAAGATAGAAAAAAATCACTTTGACACAGGAAATACAAGACTTTACATGAAAGCAACTAGCAACATTGATTAAAATAGGCTTAATCTACACGGTAGGCTAAGGCGTAAAGGTGTAACAAAACATATAATATGGTGTAGAAAAAGAAAGGAATGGCTCAACAGGTTGTTCTAGGGGATTTACTCTAAAAATGAGAGTAATAAAGGGTTATACGGGAGTTAACCAACCAGTGTAGTTAGTTAATTTTAGGACATGTAGGCTATTTGGTTTAATCCTAGAAATTTATCAGTTGAACATGTTCCTCTATCTAAATTCATAGTACTAATCATTGCGGTCTCGAGTGATATACCAGGCCAAGTTCTAAAGTCCACTACATCACCGACACACTCATAATTTTGTGGAATTTTGTAGATAGTTGGAAACAGAATAGGCTTAATTCTCACAATAAGTATCAAGGGTTATAGTGCGCTAGGTAATGTAACTAGTGATTTTTACAAAAGTCATGCTGAATTTTGTTTTAAATTTGGCCGTTTTAAGCAGTTTGCATGTTATTTTGTAAAAAAGAAGACAAGTGTGTTGGGAATAAAATGCTCTAAGGAATTTCCACTGTTAGTCATGTTCATTCCCACTACTAGAGTATTTTCCCACTGCTAGTGTTATGTATTCGCACTGCTAGAGAAAGGTTTCCACTGTTGAAGTTTTTCCACTGCTGTCTTAAGGATAAGGATTACTCTGAGTCAAATACGTGTTATTGTTTGTAGGATCCCGATTAACACTTCACTAACATATATATCACACAAATCGAACAAGAAAAGAGAAAGAGGGTGAGTTGTTTA
>BQNB010135030.1:4700-18222 GCA_026074375.1 Tanacetum coccineum | reverse complement strand
TTGTTACATTTTAAAAAAAATGAGGTTGAATAAAATTCCTTTGGTCATAAAATACATTAAGCATTTATTTATTCATACCTTTAAGTGATTAAATTTTCGAAATGAAAATTTACGACTAATTACCTGTTTACGTTTAATTTTACATTGAGCGTTTTTACATTTTGTGATTACCAAAACGGAGAGAGGTCGAAAAATATTAATAACGTTTTTAGACATTATTTTTTATCAACAATCTCTCCCTTTTTGATGATTACAAAATATAAACTCATTAAATGTAAAATTATTTTTAAACAAGTATTTAGTAAGTTTTATTTCTATTTCTCGCCCCTTTTTGTAGAATCAAAAAGGTTTCGTTGATGAAGACGCGTAAAATCGACGGAATAAATGCTCCCCCTTTATGCGTACTCTCCCTCGTTCTAGGGCACCAAGGAATCGAGCTATGTTAACTTTGCTACAAAAACAAGTTAGAAGAACAAGACAACGATTTCTAATATATAGCAAAGACAAAAGAAAAATATTCAAAAATGTTGATAATGCTTGTCAAGTGTCAAGATATTTGTGTAAACCAACCTTCACAAGTATATATCAACTAGACTCATCTATATAGATAGAAGTCGTTCAACCAACAAGCATACTAAAAAAACATAAGACTAAGGATCATTCATTAAACATAGAAATTGTGTATAAAACACAATCATACAACATGCATTCATCAAGTCTAAATATTATGTTTGAAGCATAATAATACATTCTACATAGATAGAAACTACAAAGGTCCTAAATTGCCTAGATTGCCATAGGATGCCATATGACTTGCTTGCAAAAAGGAGTGGGTTGGACTTTTATTAAAAGTGAAAAATGGTAAGAATGTAACATTCTTAGTTGGTTTTTGGTGGAGAGTTTGGAGCGGAGGTGGTTGCTGGAGGGTAGTCTCGTTGAACAAGAAGTGGTGGTTGTGGGCGAGTAAGAAGAAACTCAATCCAATTGAGATATGTGGAAACTAGAAGGGGGGGGGGGGGTTGAATAGTTTACAAGTTCGTTTTACGTTTTAAAGTTTGCTTTCAATATACTTAGATTCGAGTTGTATGTTTAACCAATCAACAATATGAACCAACAATATAACAATCTAAACTAAAACTAAATAACAATGACAATAATATAAAGAGATAAAGAAAAGAAAAATCAAACTAAGATGCCAAGATTTTATAGTGGTTCGCTACACGAAGCACCTCTTGAGAGCGGGCACCTACTTTCCACTCCTCGATATACTACTTAGATTTCACTAGTCAACAAGCTCCCTTAGGCGAGAAAACCGTTTAACACGTCCGTTGATGCGGAACCGTCGACTACGACAGAACCCTAATCGATACAAATAAAGCCAACTAGTCGACACTCTCACATACACAACATCTTACCAACCGATACAGCAAAAAAAAAAAATCCCGAAACATGCGAAACAAGAACGTGAATCTTACAGTGTCCAACGTCACACGTGTGTCTAAAACGCAAACGCGACAAACTCTCTCACAGATAGAGGTCGACATTATCGAATCACTAAGGGAATAAGCTATGATCATAGACACAATCCGATTATGAGAGACATCTTTCAGAATCAGACCAACAAAAGTATACAAAAGAGAGACACAATAACCCCACGGTCAGCGTCTCACCTTAGCAAACACCTTGCATTGTTCTCTAACTGACAACAAATCTTAGAGTAGTGTCTAAACTTTTGTCTTCAACTCATGTCTCCAATACTCAATGTCATACAAGTCCACGTAACCAACAACACACCACAATCACAACAACAACCACCACTCGCGGAAATTCGAGCAGAGATGTATCACCCGGTGCTATGTGTTAGAGAGACTTTATAGCATATGACGAACTTTCCCTCACACAACAACAATTTCTGACCCATCAACTCCTTCTCCTCTGGCGTTTCACAATACACTCGCACCCTCGACCAAAATACCTCTGCGGACACCCAAATGATCAAGGAGTCCACACATAGTGACTAGAGAACACTGTCTCGTAGAGACATATTCTCACTCACATTTCCACGCTTTATCACTAATACCACGACCTAACAAACACATCAATTTAACGCACCTACGACGCGCAGCTACATCCTACAAAACGCTCTGCGTCTCTCTTTCCTTTTCCGTCTATCTTCTCATCTCTACATGATCTCTATCTGCGTCTCTCAACTCTTCATACACTCTCCCAACCCACAACAACAGACCTCTTCTCCCCCTGTAGCAACATGCTCACCTATGGCAAAAGACTTCTTTCAGCAAACACTGCTCTGAGCGTCGAACAGCGCGTATCCGCCCAACACAGCCTTCATCACACACACCTGCACCAATTATCAACAGCAACAACTTCGGCATCCATCCTCAGCCTCCCGCCATTGTTCGATTCACACCATCTGCGCCACCTAGTATTCACCTTAACACAACAGTACACTATCTTCATTCAGAACATATCACTTCGCAACCTTCTCTATCTATGCATCATACGTCTCCAATGAGTGTCAGATCATAGCATGTTAGGACAGATTCTGAAGGATATCAAGACGAAAGACATCTTCCCCTGTAGATCAAATGCGTTTCCACTCATCTCTAACGGTACAGCGTCGCCCTGTGTGCGCACATCTTCGACGGGACCACGACCGCTACAGGCGCTCTCCACGTACGAGCACACCCTCAGTGAGTCCTGACATTATGCGCACCGACAATACACGGACTCACGCGTCAGATTGGGTATCTGTAACAGTACAGTGAAGACGTCGCTACAAAACCTGCCACGACAGTGAGAATTCCTTGCTCACGGCGAGGTGGATGACAGTGTCCCCACCTTCCAGCCGAGCGCACGAAGCTCATAACTCGCTGTCTCTCAGGAGAGATCTCTCGTCCATGTGGCTAACCTACCCACTAACAATCCATATACACATAGGCTCCCCTATCCGAGAACAGTCTTTTCTTCGAGATCTCTTTCACGTACTATTAGAGAATATTTTAAATACACATGATCTGGCAGAAATAGTCGTAGTCGCGTCGATAATTCTATCACAAAAGCGATACATATCTATACACATTTCAAATCAAATAATCATACTATATGAGTATTTACAATCATGCATTCTTACTACTCTAAGAGTAAAATTTTTACACATTAACATTAACGAGTTGGATGCCATTTTCTTAAACTATCTTAAACTATCAGATCTCAGAACACAGCATACAACAACTATATTATGGTAATTTGTTGGTTCAATATTAGTGTGTTGACTCTTCGAAGAGAGAGTTCAATAGACATAACGCTCAACTGAACCAAAATAGACGCAAAAGATAGAAAATTAAGCCAATTATTATACATATCAAAAATACGATAAAGATAATCAAGGAAGTAAATAAGGATTCAGGTAAGTTGCGCGTGCGTGATATTAAATAAGCGATGAAGGATTCTGCATTTTTGAAAATAAAGGAAAATATTTTTTTAAAATAATTCGGTTATAGACTAGGTTTTAAAAAATGACCCAGTTCCCTATAACCTTGACTCTTGATACCAATCTGTCACACCCCTAAAACTTGACGGCAGTGGAACGGTAACAATTGGGGTACGACGTCATAGCACAAAATACAAGTATAGGAAGACGACCCTCAATAAGAGAAGCGTTTTAAAACAAAGTTTCATATCGATGCTTGCAAAATATCAGAGTTTCCACATTTGGTCCCACGGTTTTAAAAAGTGTCATAAACCTTCAACATACATTTATACAAACAAAAGCTTCACAATTCCAAAAGATGACATATGGTTTTTTAAAGTTAAAAGGGTGCATCGAATATTAAATAATTAGAATCCCTTCAGCTTGATATCCAATGCAGCTCCAATCCAAACTTCATACCTTAGGACCTGAATTTAAAACATGCTAAAAGTCAACACAAAGGTTGAGTGAAATCATAGGTTTATCAATAAAAGAGTAGACCACAAGATTTAAGTAATGGTAGACTACGAAACAAATTCAATAGTCCAAAACATGTATTATTGCACTAAGCTCATGACCCCGAAACTTAACTGTCAGTGCCCCAAAACAAGATATATGGTGTCTGCCAAAACTCCTACAAGTTCATCTCAATAGACAATGCACCTGTCCAACTTGAGACCAGGAAATTTTAGGTGGGGCATTGTAGTTCCGATATATCCTATCCATAACACGCATGCTTATTAACATTACAATTAGCAGTTCATGATTGCAGAGACTTAAATTGCAATGCGGTAACTTAGGCAATAATATTCAGGCAATAATCTGGATAGCATACAATTTAAAACACTTGTGTCCAAAAGTAAAACAAGCATGTAATCTCACCCCGTAGAGTTTGCAAATAATTTGGTAGTAAAGAGGGGGCTATGAACTCACCTTTAAGCGATTCGGCAAAATAAAAAGGATAGAAGCTATAGTAATCGGACACCCTAAGTGCAACCTATAATAAAAAGGCGCGACTTAGAAAAATAACCAACCAATACTCACACAAATGGAAATAAAATAGAAAGGAAAATTGGATAAAACATTTTTATTTTGGCGACTAAACAAGTATGTCATTGCATCCTAACTTTTATGGGTCAAAATCACTCAACATCCAAGTCTAAATCTGATACTAATAAAACATCTCCATAGCACGTTTCACTAGTTTAAGGTCTTAACCAAATTTTCCTATAAGGTGTTCACCCTTAGTTTTAGTTTTAAAGAACTAAAAATATTACGTCCATCTAAATCTTTTATTTACAAAATTCTGAAATTTTACCCCTCTTTGAAAGCGTGTCATTTAAAATCCATAATAGATATAAACATGTGGTTTTCGCGTACAGGTTTCATTATGAGTCTATTCTCCATAAATGTGGGCCCCGCTGTCCAAAAAGTTCCAGAACCTAAGTACAATTACCAATTTACCCTTCAATACAAGTGCAAGTCATTTTTTGAAATTTACGTCTTTACCATTTTTAGCATATCTCCTAAATCGTATAACCGATGAGGACGAAACACGCGGAAAAATTTATATTGACTCGATACCTAGAAGCTTGAGCTTTCAAAAGTGGGTGCTACTATATAAACTTTCTGACTTATAAAGGTTTTAAATTCAGGTTGCGCAAAATGACCCGTTTTAGAAAAATGACCATAACTCAACCATCCAAATTAGTTAACGCTCCAACCAAACAGCCACACGTACTTAAGACACATACCTAGGTCACAATTGAATTTCCCAGAACTTCCCAAGCCAAAAATTTCCCTTTACACTCAATTCTATCTAACATTTCAAAACAGTCCCAATTAAAGAGTGACACATTTTGCGGCTTATGGAAACGGACGCACTTTGAAAACTATGAGTGCTTTTTAAGTAAAGCCACTTGGAGGTGATCATACTAAGTGTCCTCTACTGAGAACATGATTATTTTATAAAAGGTTTGCACAAAAACCTTGACTTATGCCCCATTTTCTATGACTAGGTCTGATTCGACGCGTTTTGGTAAAACGGCCGTATCTCACTCATCCGGAGGAGATGAAATTTCATCAAATTAGCCACATGCACTTAAGACCTATGACTATCATTATACCAAATCCTACAGGTCTACTAATACAAAAATAAGTTCGAAATTAGGGCAACAACCTGCTGGTCCAATTCTACACCTAAAAACTCATTCAAAATCCATCCAAACCTCAAACCAAATCCACAAACTCTAAACAATGCCATACATGCTTGATTAACACATTAACAACACAATATATACAAGATTTATAGAAATTAAAATAATCTTGGATGGACCAAATCAAAAAGAAAAAGAAAAAAATTAAAGGATTAAACTTACTTGAGAAGTGTTTGAAGCAAGTAAATCAAAAACAACAACCCTTGACCTAGGGGCTGGAGTTCGACCCAAATAAACCCCCAAAACCTTCAACTCAAAGCTTTTAATTCACCCAAATAATGTTACCCACTTGATTCTTAACAAACCTTAACCAAACACTTACAATAAAGCACCAAAAACACTTCAAATCTTCACTAAAACTACTCAAACTTTGCAAGGATCTTCGAAATCATGATGTGATGTATAAAACAAGTAGATGAAATTTTTATGAAGGGTGGTGGTGGTGGTTCAAAATTGGTAGCCAAGAGAGGGAAGGAGATGGATGGTTATCTTAGATTTGCATATAAAATGTAATGAGTGTGTTTGTGGGAAATGAAAATAAGTGGAGTGTATGTATGTGTGAGTTAAATTCGGTTGGGGGGTACAAGGGCTAGTAAATCAATTTTTTTATTTTGCATTTGTTGTGTATTTATTTAAAGTAAATATGTTGATTAAATAATAAAAGTGAGGTTTAAGGTAAAAAGGTAAAGTTTTGGCAAGGTTTGGCAAAACGCAATGTAAAACTAAAATATCAAAAATAAAGATTACAAAACCTTAGGGGTGGACAATGGAAATATTAAGTTACGGTAAACACGCATACGGATATATTAAGTTACGGTAAACGCGCATACGGATATAAAATTTAAATCACGACTCAAACTTGACTGGGAACGCGAAATTTGCCGAATTAGGTAAAAGTAAAAGTAAATATTTTACTTAGGGGTAAAAATAGAAATAAGATACAATAAATTTATTTACCTAAAAATACGAAATCTCACACGAGTCGCCTACCAAAATTCGTTTGTTTTTACGTTTGGCAGGATACTACAGGAGATTTATCGACAATTTTCCAAGATCGCCAAGCCCCTTACGTTGTTGACTCAAAAGAATAAGAAGTATGAATGTGGAGACAAACAAGAAGAACTTTTCGCATACTGAAGGATAAGTTGTGTAATACCCCTATATTAGCACTCCCCGAAGGACCCGATGACTTTGTGGTCTACTTTGATGCATCCAATAAAGGTTTCGTGTTGTTGAGGGGCAAGGTAAATGCGTACGCCTCTAGGCAGCTTAAGGTGTATGAGAAGAATTATACTACCTACGATTTGGAATTAGGTTCAGTAGTATCCGCTTTTAAAATCCAAAGATATTACCTGTATGGGACGAAGAGTGTCATCTACATTGACCATAGAAGTCTCCAGTACATTTTTGATCAAAAAGAGTTAAATATGCATCAGAGGAGATAGATTGAGATTCTTAGTGACTATGACTGCAAAATCCATTACCATCCGGGTAAAGAAAATGTGGTGGCAGATGCATTGAGTAGAAATGAGAGACTCAAACCAAGGCGAGTGCGTGCGATGAACATGGATATCTATTCTGGTCTCAAGACAAAGATATTGGAAGCACTAATCGAAGCTTCCAAGGATCTCAAAGCCCTAACAGAAATGCTGAAAGGGTTGGATGCACAGTTTGAAAGAAAGGAGGATGATGGTTTGTATTTCATGGATCGGATTTGGATTCCATCGGTGGGCGATGTAAGAACTCTAATTATGGACGAAGCACACACTTTGAAGTATTCAGTACACACTAGTGTAGATAAGATGTACTACAACTTAAGGGATTTATATTGGTGGCCTAGAATGAAGAAGGACATTGCGATATACGTCGGCATGTGCTTGACATGTTCAAAGGTTAAAGCCGAACATCAGAGACCCTCAGGACTGCTTCAGCAACCATAAATCCCTGAGTGCAAGTGGGAAAAGATAACCATGGACTTGGTTACAAAACTGCCTAAAAGCAGCGGCGGTTATGATACGATTTAGGTCATTGTGGATAGGTTGACCAAGTCTGCTTAATTTTTACCGATTCGTGGAGATTTCAAAATAGAGAAGCTGGCAAGGATTTACATTAATGAAATTGTAGCAAGGCACGGCATGCCTGTGTCTATTATATCTGATCGCGATAGCTGGTTCACGTCGCACTTCTAGCAGACACTTCAGAAGGCGTTAGGAACGCGATTGGATATGAGTACGACTTACTATCCTCAGATCGATGGTCGGAGTGAGCGTACTATTCAGACCTTATAAGACATGCTTAAGGCTTGCGTTATCGATTTTAGAGGTAGCTGGGATACTCATCTTCCTTTAATTGAGTTTTCCTACAACAACAGTTATCATGCAAGCGTTAAATGTGCACCGTTTGAAGCACTTTACGGGCGAAAATGTAGATCACCCGGAATAATTTTTTGATGAAGTAACGCGAGTTTTTGAGGCTGGAAAGTGTAAAACAAGGGAGTTAAGCTTGGTCAACGTCAGACAATTTTTCTAAAAAAGTCAAAGTATGCATAGCTGATTGGAAATTAAATAAGTGTTTTTAAGCGTTTTCTAGTCCGTTTGAGCTTTAAAAACCTTAGCAAATGCTATTGTATCAATAATATAGTATTAGGACGCGTTAGAAACATGTCTAAAAATAGTAAGTTTTATTTTCGGAATGTACATTAAGCGAGATAAAAGTAGAGGTTAAGTGTTAAGTCCTTTAGTGCGTTTGGTGATAATGGAAATTAAAAATTATTAAGGGACGGTATTAACGTCCCAGATTTCTAAACTTTTCAGAAATAGAAACTTTCCAAAATTTGTAATTTTTCGTATAAGTGTCGTAACTTAACTAAAAACCCTACATCTTCAACAAGTCACGTTTTTGCTAAATAATTTAAGACACAAATACATATGGATTCTATTACTTTCTATAAACGACTTAAGTGTCGTTTCGTTGCATATTTCTTTCTTCTAAAACGCGTCGTTAATTTAGGTCGCGGTTATCTCTTGACTTATTTCTTTGTTGTTGATCATTCTTTTCTCATCGTTTGCTTAAGATGCGTTCATAGCCCCTTTTTATCACTTAATGTTTTTCAAAACTCCACGGGGGAGATTACATGCTTGTTTTACATTTTGGACACAAGTATTTAAAAACTGTATGCTATGTCTGATGTTATTGCCTAAGTACCTTTATTTCCACTTAAGTCTCTTTTGCGATCATGATCCGTTAATTGCTATTGTAGTAAACGTGAGTGTTGTGGATGGATCTATCGGGACTGACAATCCCTGTCTGGTTCTAGTTTTAGATAGCAGTGACGCATTTAACATTTAAGGTATTATCTAGGGTGTTTGGCAACATCCTACACTATCATGGGGCATAAACCTCTGTTTGGTTTTGACATTTGCTTGTTAAGGTTCGGTGTCATAAGCTTAGTGCAATAATACTTATTTTTGGACATTGTGAATGTGTTTCATTTGTCTACATTACTTAAATCTTGTGGCCCATTACCTATTTAGTTAAACCTATGAATTCTTGGATGGGATCCGCGTGGATATCATTAGATGGAATTTATGTTAATTTTCCTTTGATGAAACTCAAATATTAAAAACTTATGTCATGTTTAAACTTATGTATGTTTTGAACACTTGTGTCATTTTAAAACATATGGGACCTTGTTTGTGAAACTTTGATATTTTAAGCATCGAATGTAATATGTTACCTTTTAAACATCTCTTTTTGAGGTCGTTCCTATGACTTGTACTTTGTGCTATGACGTTGCACCCCGGTTATCTTTTCGCTGCTATTCTGAGGGTGTGACAGAAAGCAAGGGAAGAATAGGCATGCCTGGAGTAGAAAATTAGGCCTCTGTCTACTGGTGGTTAACATAAATAAGACGTATCGCAACGCAAAACCGCTTATGGTTGTTACCGCCATTACCCCTTCATTATCGAATAACCACAACCAAAATAATTTCGCATAAGATAATGTATTGGCTTAGTTTAGAGCGCTTGTATGCCCACCATGACTGCACACCTAATAGGTCGCCAAGCCAAGTTACTCACTTTTTCGCGCTTTGCTTACACCGCTCATATTCATCATAGCCTTACGTAGGTACGGTTGTCGAACACAATATAGCATCCAAACATACGGAAATGATTTTGCCCCCATCACGAATGCCAAAGCAGAAGACATTTTGTACATCCAAATCAGACACAATCGAACAAAAGGGGATCAAACATCCCCATGGCTGCTAAAATCGGTTAAATTTGTTTAAATACCATTCGAGTTGCCCAACTAAGATACGGGTCGATACCATCCAAGTTTTTGGAATGCTCCAAATTCTACTTTAGCATCCAAATCTGGGTTAATACCAGCAAAAACATCTTTAAACAAAGTTCGAGCACCATGCCAAATGTGTCCGAAGAAGAAGAGTAAAGCAAATGAAGCATGTCCAAAAGTAAACCAACCCCTCAGACGGCTACGAAAAACACCATCGGATTTCAAAGTAGCACGATCTAATTCAAAAATTTCCCCCAATTGACCGTGTTTGGCATATTTTTTGACATTAACAGGATCGCTATAAGTGACTTCATTGAGTTCACCACATTAAGGGACTTAGACGCAGCATGGCTACAAGCATAAGTTGATGCTGCCCCGCCAACAACGTGCTCAGAAAAGTGTTCATAGCAGTAAACAATATGAGATCTACATGAGTTAAATATTATTAGATGAAAGAAGATATGACTCAAGAAAGAAAGTGGGCGCGTAAAGTTGGATTTATATGAGCAATTAATGTTTACCGGGAGTGGTGAGGGGGAAAATGTTGCAAATTACTTTTGTATATTTTTATTCTCGAGCAGCCTATGTGCGCGTACACCATCGCAAGTGATGCTCTAAATACTCATAGGATGCTCAAGAATCATCACACATCACAAAGTAATTTTTTCGGCGAGACGTAAAATAACCTACCGATAACCTGTGTTCTTTCCACCACCACGTAAAACCCTAGAAACACTACAAGCCTTGCACCATATATACCCCAACCGCATCGTCCATAATGAATACCACAAACTCATTAAATTCTTAAATTTAGCCCGTACTGGTTGCGAACATAATTAAGTAATGCCCCGCCAAGGTACGTATCATTGAGTCATGTCTTCCTCCACTTACAACCCTTTCATTTAGAAGACATTCACCATGAATACAAATATAATAATTCGTCCCGCCAAGATGTGAACAATGTCAGCTTTAACGGAATGCACCAAAGTGCCAAAAGACACACCGTGGCTGCAAGCATAATTTGATGTTGCCCCGCCAATTTAAGAACCAATAGTTCGTGTTTATAAACAATCACTTGGCTCATAAAAGTGCCTAAAACACTGTTATTCATCATTAGATAGTTAGGGTATGATACAACACACAGCATGACCCCAAGTTTAGTTTTTTAGATTTGTATACTTGACCAACCTATATGCGCGCAACGCATCATGTTTGATGCTTTAGACGCTCATAATCAAAAGCGAAACAGAGCTGGCAACCACACATAAAACACCTAGTCATTGCAGTGGGAAATGACAGATGAGCTAAGAGAGAGACATAGCTAGTGAAACAAAAAAGAGACATAAGAGCCAACAAAACGATTTAAACATAGTTGTCTCTCCTCGCATACCTACGTCACGCATCCTACTTCACACGCCTGCTTTCTTTCTTGGGTCACCGCCATGGCTACAAACGCTATAGTTTACCTAGCCAAGCTACGGTTGCTCACATTTTAAGAGCCACATAAATAAATCCCGGCATGGCTGCAAACATAATCAAGTGATGCCCCACCAAGATACGGGTCAATTTCAACAACCACAAAAAAATCAAACCCAACATGGCTGCAATAAGCTGATACTTCGTCACAATGTGAAAACGGTTGGCTTAGATTCGCAAGTATGTAATCAGATAAAATGGTATGTGTTATATGTCATGTTTGCATAGTAGTAATCATACGAAAGCTTATAGAATAAAGGAGAGGAGCTAGAGAGTATTTATGGATCATATACCCTTGACGTCTATACATCCTGCAAAGCGCACCTGGAAGATGACCGTACTTACTGGAAATACGTTGTTTTAAGTGTGGAGTGTTAGATGTAGTTGTGGTTGGGAGTGGTACAGTATCCGTAAATTCCTGAGTAATATTCTTATTTGAAGATAAGATTGTCCTAAGAGATCTAGGTTTTGTGGGAATTAGTGTCTGCATCTCCCCAGTCATAGTCTCCAAACTACCCATCTCACCTCTTTCCTCCTCATCTACCTTATCTTCATCTTTGTCATCATCATCGTCATCGATATGCTCTGGATTTTCCTTATGACTCCCGGGCTCTAACATATCCTTAGAGTCATCATCACCTTTTTCCCCTTCAACCACTTTTTTTCTAATGGTTATTTTTAACGATTTCTATGGTGAACTTGATTCTCCAATAATTTGCTTCCTCTTCTTCCTCAGAGGACTAGCAATAAGGGTAGGTATCCTATGGGCTCTAGGTGTAGACCTATACGTTCCTTGGGTAGAAACAACCGGTTGTAGTTGATTCATTGGAACAACTACATTCATAAATACCGTCTCATACTCCTTAAAGTCATCAGTGGCACAGATCTCCTCAGTCAGAAATGCATCCGGAATCAACATCCCTCTTACAAGGACATTCCTAGTAGTATACACACTAACCAATGGAATATCATCCTTGATGGAATGATAATCCTCTTCAATCCTTTGAGGAATGTCTGGGAATTTCTTCATCAAATCAACAATTATGAGCTTGATGAATCGAGGATACTGGATGGCTTCCTTCTTATGATTCACATTGTTTATGAAATCCCACCATAAAAGAGCAGCATAATCAACATTTGTTCGGTTGATCACGATATGAAACATTTGAAGAATGTTGATATTTGTTTGATCATGTCCAGATGTTCTTGTGGTTAAGCAGCGGTTGAACACCTTGAACATGGTTTGCCATGGTTGAGCTAGATTCTTCGTGTAGAATGCGCTAACCTTATTAACGACACCTTGATAGCCAACCCTGTTCATGAAAGCTTTAATAGTTTCAATGTTGACTGGTGCGACAAATGGATTTTTAGAAGTTTCCACTAGTCAATGAAGAATGTCTTGGAACATATCCACTGAGTAAATAAACTCTTGAGTATTCAGTATAAACTTGATCATGTCTTCAGGACCAGGTACTTTGCTAACTATCCTCCAAAATTGTTGTAGATACACAGTAGGGACATCAACAGTGGCAGTTAAAGCATAGCTGAGTGGATGATCAAGTAAGATTTGCCCAATAATCTTGCATTCAGGAGAGCATGGAATACTCTGCAGCACCGCGTAATTGTTGCATCTCCCAATTGTATGAAATCTTGGAACAAGTTGAGCAGCTGGAATTACTTATTGAGCCATGTGGAATACTGTGTAATGACATGAAGTGATTAATGAAATGAGATAAAGTTTATGAAATACACATTTATATAACATTTTTGTCTCTTTCCACTCTGTCTGTTTTTATATGCTCTGGCAATTCTTTTTGAGCATACTCTGATCATTTTCTTTCTCAAGTGCCAATTCTTTCTTTTTCGGGCACATGCCATACGCTTTATTCGTCTTTTTCTTTTAATCTCATTTTGTATGTGCTGGCATTTCTTTTTCGAGCATACTTTGATTTGCTTTTTCGCGTATGGATTTTATCTCTCTTTCTATTTTGAGTTTCCTCACCAAAAAGCATTTGTGAAATGATACTCTTTCAAGAATAATAAA
>BQNB010135029.1:0-18222 GCA_026074375.1 Tanacetum coccineum | reverse complement strand
TCTATCACAACACGACTTCACTACTTGTTCACGACTTCACTACTTGTTTACGACTTCACAACTTCACGACTTCTTCATAACTTCAAGACTTCTTCACAACTTCAAGACTTTACTTCACCACACTACTTAGATCACAACTATCTAACACTACTTGGTAAGATCACCACAATCTAATTATACTTATAAATATCACCAAGATCTAGCTACTACACACAAATACAAGATATACAATTGATTTACAAGTTATGATATGGATGCAATAAGATGGCAACAACACACTAAGTTGTAATACTTCTTCACTTGATGATGGAAGTATTATTCTCTTGCACTTGAGGAATTGAGCTTGGATCACTTGGAAATAAAGCTTTATGACTAAATGATCAAAGGATTTAAGTGAGATGTATGGGCTGTTTTAGAACAGACAGAATGAGTGCAAAATGTGAGAAAATAGTGAGGAATAGTTCAGTATTTATAGGACAAACTGGAGAAGCGTCAGTCTATGGACGGTCCCCTTAAATAGGTGGGCGGTCCTCTTAAAATTAAAAGGGTCGCCCGTGTATTTAAGAGGGTCGTCTTAGACTGGGCGCTCCCCATTTTGTCCTTTTATGTAAGGAGAATTTTCTGAAACTTTCTAGCTTTTTTAGGTTCGAAAATATGAATTTTAAAATGTTTATTTTGAATAAAACATTTATTTTAATTTTAGAAAATGTTTTGTAATGTTTATAAAAATGTTTACAACATTTTATAAAAGTGTGATTTTGAATAAAATTTTCCTTTGATCATAAAATGCATTAATCATTTATTTATTCATACCTTGAAGCGATATAATTTTCGGAATGAAAATTAACTACTAATTACTTGTTTACGTTTAATTTTACATTGAACGTTTTTATATTTTGTGATTATCAAAACGTAAAGATGTGAAAAATATTAGTAATGTTTTTAGGCATTATATTTTATCAACAAATTTATTTTTAGAAAATCTTAAAAATTCAGACTCTTAAACTTACTTATTATAGAAATATAAGAATGTGCAATCTTGACCATACATCTCATTTTAGGAAACCACATCTTAGAGTGACATGTGTCACTCAATTAAAAAACCACACTTATTTTTACATCGAAATATCTTTTTATCTTGTTATTTTTTTATGATCTAATTTCACTATATTTTTTAAAATTTTTGTATTCAATATCCATTTTAATATATTTTTATTACTTTTTTATTTTTAACACGCTTAAAACCGCTGCTTTACTCGAGTACCATATTAGTAATCTTCAATAAGCAAAACAAACACCTTAAATAATATCATCACCCACTACTTTAGAAGCAAAACAAACTACATCTTAAATTATATTCTCCCAAAGATGCTAATAACTTTTTCTTTTTATACTACACCTTAAAAACACTAGTGTAGCGAATCAGAATATGATAAAGAAGGGGGTAGAGAAGAGTCCGAGTACAATGACACCTTACGTGATATTAATAGGTAATATGTGATTAAAGTTTAGACGCCAACAAAATGTCAACCAGGTTATTCGCTCGTTATATTAATAGGTAATATGTGATTAAAGTTTAGACGCCAACAAAATGTCAATGACGTACTGATTAACCGAAGAAAACTAAAAAGAATGATCTCAATCCAACCCGATTCACCCATTTTTATCAGTTTCGACCGGTCCTATCCGTTTTGTTTTCGGACGAATTTTATTGGTTAGCTGAACCGGTGACGACTTTGATTTCCCGTTGAACCCGTTGGTCCGGTCCGGTTTTCAAAACCATGTGGTTGAGTTTGGTTGTCACTTTGAGGTGGAGCTTGAGTGTAAGCAACATGTGAGTTGATGGGTTAGATGGGAAGTGGAGGATGTGAGACAACTTGTGGTGATGTGGGAGTGTCCTTAATGTAAGGAGTTTGGTTGTCACTTTGATGTATAGCTTGAGTGTGAGTAACCTGTGAATTGATGGGTGGGATGGGAAATGAAGGATGTAAGACAACTTGTGGTGATGTCGTAATGTCCTTGATGTAAGGATTTGGTAATGCTTGATTGGGGTGATTGTTTTCTTGAGATGGTTCATGATAAGGAGTGAGTGGTTTTGGCATTGGTGTAGGTGAATTTGCATTGAGCACATTAGATGTGTTGCAAAGGTTTGGTTTCTTCCTCCAAATGGGTTTCACACTTATTTTGGCTACCCTTGATGGTTTGGATATAGGTTTTTTAGGAGATGTCATTGGGTGAGGATGATTGTGATGATGATGGTTGAGGATGTATTTATAAAGGAGGAAAGGTTTAAATTCGGAAAAATGAACATTTAAAGGATCAAATCCAAGAAATATTTGTAAATTTAGGGAAACAATAGCTAAGTCTAGAGGGTATTTGGTCAAAAAGGAAGAAAAGTTATGTTTTACCCGTGTCATGCTAGGGCGGTCCCCTTTAATTAGGGGTCAGTCCCCTTAAAGATAAGGGGGCCGCCCGTTATGAATTAAGGGGGCCGCCTACTGCTATTTCCCAGATTTTCTAAAAATTGATTTTTCACAAAATTTTGTGTGAGGGTTTCTGTTTTGGTGGTTAATTTGCAGCAAGTCCATACTTTTATGGAACTATTAAGATTTTTAGAATTGAAATTAAGCCATTTCAACATCTCTTCATATGTATGACAAGATGTAGGATAAATACTATTTCACAGATTTTTGGTCATTATGCACTATATTATGAATGAAGACCAAAAGAGTTAAGAAATAAGAAAATAGTAACTAGATATTAATGCACACATTATTTTTCTTGACAAGAGGTTAAGTTAAAAACGAACCAATTTTTTGTGCAAACACTAGTGTGTGCCTAAGTGCGACAAATGTGGAGTAGCGATTATTTCGACACTAAGACATGTAAAACCTAAGAAATAATTCAAATGCTCCTTGATTTAATTTTGCTCAACCAAGATTGTCAAAAATATATATTAGATTATATACTTTTGACAACAAGTAAGAGAACATTATGCATATATGAAAAATGTTTTTAGCATATCTCAACAATATATGAAACTTGATTTTTATGTAATTACCATTTTAGCTTCATTATTTTTTGCAAGTTTCTTTTTAAGATCATTGTTTTGTTTATGAAAATGTACAACTTCATCATTTTTAGTTTCGGGATTATTTTGAGTAGAAAGAAAATCACCATCGGTAATAACATGTCAAAGATTTAGATCTTTTGACTTCACATAAGTTTTGAATTTATTTTTCCGATTCCATAGATCGATTCAAGTTTTAAAATACAACTTATTTTAAAATTCATGTTTAGCGTGGCTCTGATACCAATTGTGGAAAACTAGAAGGGGGTTGAATAGTTTACCGCTTTTTAATTTAAGGTTTTAAAGTTCGTAAAAATTCTAGATTCGACTTTATGTGAATTCAACACTTGTACAATATAAACAATATACTTATCTAAACAATTAATAAGATAGTATGAGAAAATAATGCAAGACAAGAGATAAGAGTAAGAACAATCAAACCACAACGCGATGATTTATAGTGGTTCGGTAACGAAGCACCTCTTCACCCTACTCCACTCCCCGAGCACCTAACTCGAGAGTTTTCTTCACTATGTCAACAAGCTCTCTTATGGCGGAGAAAACCGTACACAACGTTGCTTACACCAAATTTACGACACAAAGCTAAATATCATGTTCTAATCTTAGCTAGAACCAATCTATCACAACACGACTTCACTACTTGTTTACGACTTCACAACTTCACGACTTCTTCATAACTTCAAGACTTCTTCACAACTTCAAGACTTCACTTCACCACACTACTTAGATCACAACTATCTAACACTACTTGGTAAGATCACCACAATCTAATTATACTTATAAATATCACCAAGATCTAGCTACTACACACAAATACAAGATATACAATTGATTTACACGTTATGATATGGATGCAATAAGATTGCAACAACACACTAAGGTGTAATACTTCTTCACTTGATGATGAAAGTATTATTCTCTTGCACTTGAGGAATTGAGCTTGGATCACTTGGAAACAAAGCTTTATGACTAAATGATCAAAGGATTTAAGTGAGATGTATGAGCTGTTTTATAACAGAAAGAATGAGTGCAAAATGTGAAAAAATAGTGAGGAATAGTCCAGTATTTATAGGACAAACTAGAGGAGCGTCAGTCTATGGGCGGTCCTCTTAAATAGGTGGGCGGTCCTCTTAAAATTAAAGGGGCCGCCCGTGTATTTAAGAGGGTCGTCTTAGACTGGGCGCTCCCCATTTTGTCCTTTTGTGTAAGGAGAATTTTCTGAAACTTTCTAGCTTTTTTAGGTCCGAAAATTTGAATTTAAAAATGTTTATTTTGAATAAAATATTTATTTTAATTGTAGAAAATGTTTTGTAATGTTTATAAAAATGTTTACAACATTTTATAAAAGTGTGAGGTTGAATAAAAATTTCCTTTGATCATAAAATGCATTAATCATTTATTTATTCATACCTTGAAGCGATATAATTTTTGGAATGAAAATTAACTACTAATTACTTGTTTACGTTTAATTTTACATTGAACGTTTTTATATTTCGTGATTATCAAAACGTAAATATGTGAAAAATATTAGTAATGTTTTTAGGCATTATATTTTATCAACAAATTTATTTTTAGAAAATCTTAAAAATTCAGACTCTTAAACTTACTTATTATAGAAATATAAGAATGTGCAATCTTGACCATACATCTCATTTTAGGAAACCACATCTTAGAGTGACATGTGTCACTCAATTAAAAAACCACACTTATTTTTACATCGAAATATCTTTTTATCTTGTTATTTTTTTATGATCTAATTTCACTATATTTTTTAAAATTTTTGTATTCAATATCCATTTTAATATATTTTTATTACTTTTTTATTTTTAACACGCTTAAAACCGCTGCTTTACTCGAGTACCATATTAGTAATCTTCAATAAGCAAAACAAACACCTTAAATAATATCATCACCCACTACTTTAGAAGCAAAACAAACTACATCTTAAATTATATTCTCCCAAAGATGCTAATAACTTTTTCTTTTTATACTACACCTTAAAAACACTAGTGTAGCGAATCAGAATATGATAAAGAAGGGGGTAGAGAAGAGTCTGAGTACAATGACACCTTACGTGATATTAATAGGTAATATGTGATTAAAGTTTAGACGCCAACAAAATGTCAACCAGGTTATTCGCTCGTTATATTAATAGGTAATATGTGATTAAAGTTTAGACGCCAACAAAATGTCAATGACGTACTGATTAACCGAAGAAAACTAAAAAGAATGATCTCAATCCAACCCGATTCACCCATTTTTATCGGTTTCGACCGGTCCTATCCGTTTTGTTTTCGGACGAATTTTATTGGTTAGCTGAACCGGTGACGACTTTGATTTCCCGTTGAACCCGTTGGTCCGGTCCGGTTTTCAAAACCATGTGTACCATCAACTTGTTAGCATATAAATTGTATAAAGCATTGTGTTTTTATTAGTTCGTACAATGTATATAATAACATTATTTTTCATTTTAGAGCTGTTTTTAAATTAACATTAATGTGTTTAATTGATTTATACTTGTAATATATGCATGGATCATGGAGGACAAAAATGTTGTATATTTTATTTTAATATTTGTATTTATTAATTAGTTGTTTTAGTAGTAAAGGTTTGTGATGACGTACCCTCTCCTCCGGCTCGAAGGCTTCCCTTTCGAGCTCGAAAGGGATCTACTACCAATTATACTTAGAAACATTTGAATAGTTTCTAGTGGGGTAAAATCATCTTCATGATGGTTACCAGTGTTGCTGCAAATATTACGATATTTAAACTAAACAAGTCATTTGGTTTTAATAGATAACGTAAAATGAGCAAGTTACGCGTGATCACAACTCATCAACGCATACATTCATCAACACCTCTCGACGTCTCGAGTCTAATCATGCTTCAACAAAAGGTATGAATATGTTTGTTAAGTTGCACTATGATCAACCCATTTAACAAACTATGTGATTAATCATATTAGACAATAGAACAAAATTAATCACTAACTTAACTAAACAAGATCTTCCATATTAGGAAATAATCTTTGAAGATCAAAACATGTCTAGCCATATTAGATAATAAGACAAAATAATTAGAGAATAAAGACAAAACTAATTATTCTCGTTTAACCATTTTTGGAAACAAATCTTACAAGATATTTTCCTTCTAGAACAATATCAAAATTAGATTTTATAAGTACATTAAGGATCTAAGCAAAAGATTTAAAAATCAACCCTGTCCATATTTTTGGAAAGTTTCAGATCACAGATCCACCTAAATAGGCATACGGATCCACCATACCTGTATCCGTAGCACATTGACGGCCAAGTTTTGGGTTTTCTATAAATACCACCTATTTGTTTAGTTTTTCACCCAAGCTTTTCACAACCTTTCTTCCACATTATTACACACATTTAGGATCATTATAAACAAGTTTTTTATAATTTAAAAACACAATTAATCATATCATCAAAACCCCAATAACCCTTGATCATAATGCTTCTAACTTTTATTTGTTTCAAGCATGATTCTACATGATCCTCCATTCAAGCAAGCTTAGATATCTTGCCATCATCATCCACCACATACCTACATATATGAAGATCCATCACAACAAGCCAAGAGACTTGTCATCTTCATCAACATCATCATGCTTAATGATCTTGATGTTTTAGATTAGGCTTTTACATCCAATTAACATATATGTCTTAGATCATTATTATACATATTTGTGTATCAATCATTATACAACAAACTAGATGTTAGGTGGTTTATGTGTTTAGGCTATAAAACACAAGGTTTGTTATGTTGGGCCATAAAACATAACGAGTTTGGTTGTACCCGAAGAAGGACTCGGTATTTAGCTTAGTACCGGATAAAGTGTAAGCGACGTTAGGTTGGTTCTACCTCGAAGTAGGACTCGGTATTTAGCTTAGTACCGGATAAAGTGTAAGCGACGTTGTATGGTTTTCTTTGCCTTAAAGGAGCTTGTTGATCTAGTGAAGTAACTCTTGAGTTGGGTACTTGGGGAGTGGAGTAGGGCGAAGAGATAAATCATCGTGTCCAGTTTGCGCTTTCTTTTACTTATCGCTTTACATTTATATTTGCCTTTATCGCTTTATATTTATGTTTGCATTGCATCTATTTATGTTTGTGTTTATATATTGTGTTGTGATGATATTGTTTGTTTTATATTCATTAGTATTGTTATTGTCCGTATATAAACTTGATTGATTGTTTGATACAAAAGTTTTAAGTTGATAATGGAAATGTATTCACCCCCCCTCCCTTTACATTCGTAATTGGTACCGGAGACCACGTCCGCTTAGTTTTTCAAAACAAATGGTTTTTAAATTAGAGCAGGTTCCATATATCAAATTTCTATCAAGCGACACAGTATATGAAAAGTTCTTTATTTAGTTACTTACCGTTTTGGTATTAATTATTTAAAGTGTTACAATAGCTTGAATGTCTCTTAAAGGAATCGAACAAAGTGAATAATGTTTAAAGTAATATAAAACGTTTCTGCACAAAATTTCACTCTTCTGCGACTACGGAGTCACCAACCCTGGATCCTCCTGTATGTAGATTCGTCCGTATGTTTTTCAGTTTTTGTGCAAACCTTTAAAAATCATAGAAAAATAAACCGGGCGTTCGGATTTCATGATTTAAAAACTAAAATTGAAGTATTTTGAGTGTACTTTCCAATGTAATAGGTCTCAGTTACTAATTCAAATTTTAAGTTTATCAAATAAGCGAAATCCCATAGAGTGTTCTAAACTAAAATTTTGTTCAAGCACAAAAAGTTGATTCGAACCTTTCCATTCGAGTCGGACACTTCTAGTTGGTTTACTTTTGAAAGTTATGCTTGGTGTAATTTTATCATTGGGAAACCGCCGTTCTCGGAGCTCGCGCGCGCTGACAAAACTTAACTATGAGGAAGAAAAAATAAATTTATTTACGAATAAAATTCATGCCCTCCCCGCAATGTTCGTATCTCTGCGGCGCCTCTTTTAATACACAAACGAAGTGTTAGTATTTTATGGTTTTTATGCTAAATGATTATTTGTTCCACTTTGCATCTTAATATTGTTAATCAATCTTTGATATGCTTATTGCATTTGTAGTTGAGCTTCTTTGTTGATTAGCATAATCTCGTCATGTGTGTTATTTATTAATGTTCATGTATATGCGCTAATTGATCTTATGAAAGATCTCTTGCACTAAGTTAAGAAATTGATTTTGCATTGCATATAGATATAGATCACTATGTTTACAAATGTTATATCAACATTTTGTAAATCCTATAATTTAGGTTAACCCACTTAGAATTGAGAGCTAAAGAAGTTTGTCAAACCTTTTGAATAATACTGTCTTGCACGATTATCGTATTACTAGTTCATGTTATAAAATGGTCACCACCATATATTAAACACTTTTATTTTATCAAAGCTGCTCAAGAAAGAAAGTCTCGTAGGTATGTATCCTTTATCTTGCTTAACCAGGAGTTGTCTAACAAGAGTAAGACATAATAACACATCTAGATTCAGAAAGAATGTCTGTGTTATTGTTTTGTAAAAGACGTTGTTTGTGCTTGCATTACGTCTAATTCACTATTACAACTAATAAATATTTTGATTAAAATGAACTTAGAATTTCTTGTAATTCTAAATTTGAAAGATTAACTTTCTTTGTAAGAAAACACTTTCATTTTGAAGTTTTATCTTCGAAGAAACTTTCACATTAACATTAACTTGAAATGAAAATATTCACTCTAGTCAAAAGCTTGAAAATATTATATAAACATGTAGTAGTTTCGAAAAAGATTCGTAATGCTTAAAAATTACTAAGATAAATTTGTGTACTCTTTATATGTCAAAATCTAAGCATGTTATGCACAATAACTAATAAGTTTTTCTTACATATAAAATATACGACAATACCAAAGAAACAAGTAAACTCATTATTTTATAGATCTAATATTAAGACCAAGTCTCTAGGCTTAATGGAACACATTAGAAAAATCTTTTATTTTCTTTTAAAAGAGTGTTTGTGAGGGTCAAGAAAGATTTCAGATATATATCGATTCATTATTCAAATTATGATTGATATCATTTTTTGAATCTAATTGCCAAGTTTTTGAGTTTGGATATGAAATCGGATTCCTTATTGTTTCTAGCTTCCCCAAGAAAATTTTTAAAATATTTCAATAAAACAAAAACGCATAACAAAAGTATTATATTGAAACTTGAAATATTATAACGATAACTATTTTATAACAAATAAGTCATACTTAAGCTTTCGGTTGTGTCTAAAATCGAATTGGGTATAATGAGTTAGAGTATGGGTGCGTTTGGATGGGTTGATTGTTGTAAATTTGGAATAGGAATCTGGGCAGATTTTTGAGTCGTGTTGCGAGAGTCGTAACTTAATCATCTGAATTGCTTTTATTGATTTTCTTGATCCTTAAACAAATTCCAAAGAGTCTATTTTCCAACGAAGGTGATTTCATAAATTTTCAATAAGTGGAAGATGGTCAAAATGATTTTACGAGATTCATTATCAAATCTGTATTTGGGGGCAGTTTTCTGGGTTGTGTTTATGAGGGTAGCAGACATATCAAAACACCTTTTCAATTAATGAAATTGCTACTGTAGCCAGTTCATGATGTATAGTATTTTCTAGAATTTTTCTAGATTTTATTGAAAAGTCTAAATAGGTCAGGTCAAGCCAAACTTTCAAGTGATTACAGCATGTCCTTTTCCGGACACTTCGAGTCGTCGAATTTTTTAAAAATAGTTAGACTTGTCAAACATTTTTGGGAAAAATACAGTACGTTATTAACACATTGAGGTTTTTATAAATGGAGTATGGAAGGCATTTGAGGTCGTTTGGTATTTCTTTAAAGGTTGTCAAGTGACTAGGAAAAATCAGTCAAAATCAGAAAAACTTAGAATGTATTAATAAGAAGTTGAGGCGCACATAGATTCTATGGTATAACGTTATACATATGTAGAATTCGTACATATTTATTTATATGTGCAATTTATGCATTTTTCTTATATAAATATTCTTCTAATACGCACACCATTATTATAGGTCGCGGGTGAGACGTTGTCGCCGTTCTTTCTATGCATTTTTCTTCCACGTTATGCTCAAAACTTGGACGTCGAATCAGAAAGTTCAAACCAAGAACCCTTATAACATATATAAGCTTCTCCCATTACTAAAAAGTTAACACCATCGCCCAAATAAAAAGAAATCGTGTTATGTCTGTTTTCAGACAACTTTGCGACCTACGGATCCTCCATATGGAGATCCGTCTTTGATTTAGGTAGATCCGTCCGTGATCATCAAATTTGAATATATTCCTTTTGTCATTTTGTACTTGTCTAAGGTCTAACAAACATGTAACTAACCTTTAGTACATCATAATTTCTATAATTGAATATTCACAATATCTATTGAGGTAAATAACCTTAATAAGAATACTTTCAAAGAGATATGCAAAGGTGCATTCTTAGAACGCTTTAATGTAGCACATTCCACCTTGTCACACTTAAGTATACTCCTAAGTCCTAGAAGACTCAATCTTGTTTAAACTCACGACATCTTGCTTGCTCTCTTATTTAACCCTAGGATTGTACACGTCATGATTAGGATTATAAGAACCGGAATTGAAACATATTAGTTGAGTCATATTAGGCCAAGTATTAGTGGACAATTCAAATTTCATCTTTGCTACACTTCATTAGGAAAATGCAGGAATTCTATTTTATTCAAAAATGAGAATGACTACTGAAGAATCTATTACACTAGAAATTCAATTTAACCTAACAGTTGAATTGATTCCGGGAAGAAAGTTGGGTTCGTGGTATAACCCGTAAAAATGGTCGTGTTTAGCCTGAATTGAGCACTACTAGTAATAGTCTCATATTCATTCTCTAACTTGATTAAATGGCTCTTTCTAAATATGCCTAATGTTAGTCTACATTGATGAACTTTGTATTTTATTAGCATTGCTCATTAAACAAGTAGTAATTAGGATTCTCCTTAGTCGACCTAGACTACTTGCACATCGCATACGTATTTTTGTGATTTCAAAATATTAACTTGTTCTCGTGAAATATGATTATATTATCTTCATGCTAGCTTGATACTCAATGATTACTTGCTTAATTGTTGAATGCATAATTAATTAAATGGCTTTGTTTTTGGTTAGCAATCCCGGTTTAATATCTATAAGTTTATATTTATGATACGTGTTATTAAATGCTAAATTCTAACATGTTTTGTACAATATATATGTATGCGACGTAATCATTGTTTTATGTAAGCTTTTATATGATCTACGTGTCTTTCTTGTGCACCCACACTATATCATTATGTCCGTCTATCTAAATAAACATATAGACGTCACATAGTCATGTAAATCAATATATTTGATTGTTATGATTAATACATTTAAGTGACTTGGTGTCTTTTGAATTTAGGGTATTGTCTCGTGTCACTAAAATTTATTGAGTACACATGCATAATCATCTTAATCCCTAAGGATTCTAGTTTAGATCACTTTAATAATTATCTTATTTATTTACTTGATTCTTTTCTTCATGAAATATGTTTTCTGTCCCTTGTCGTAAACGGTCAAATACTCAAAACTCCTCATAGTAACTCGTTCCCACTCCTTTGTTACTATATTAACCATCTCATATCTTTACGAATCCGCTCCTTAACTGTAAACGGTTATATCACTCATTTTTCATACCTAACTCATTACACAAAAATCCCTATCACACCTCTACCACTATATAGATGGCTAATATCTTCTCTCTACTATTTTCGCTACCACCTTTAAGATAACCTCATACCTCATCATTTGATTGTTCTATGAACATTAGCAATGCTTGAGAAGAACTACGTAACTTCATGGTTGAAGATCCTCGTATGCTAACCATCATCCCTCTTTACATTGTCAAGCTCATCGGTTCCGTCATCTTTTGTTTTCTTCTTTATTTATTTTTATTATTCGACACGTTATGCCTGGATGATCACGAGTTAAGTGGAAAGGAAAACACACTCGTTCACATATAGTATTTCACCAAACATTCTTAAGAACTCACAAATGTGATTCTTATTCCCTAGAAACCAATTCAAACGAACCTTTATCCTACGAACTCATTTCTTGTTCCACAACACATATACACCCCGCTTACAGAAACCAAATTGGTAACCAGGATCGTAACCTGACTCTTTTCCTAACTTCACTATTAGGACTAATACCTCCTCAAACAAGAACACCTAACTCATTTCTTTTTCCACAACACAAGTACACCCCGTTCACACAAACCGAATTGGTTCTAGTCTTCTACCCTAACATTACTATCCATCATCAATACCTCTTCTTGATAAGAGCACATCAATCTTTGAATATTAGCCTTATTACTAGAACCTTCAACCCTTAGGTCAACCTTACAAGAATGTCGTCTACCACACACTTAAACCTTACAACTACAATCTACTCTTGATAGTAATAGTTAGTTCAACAAACATTATACTCAAAACGTATCCCTACACAATCTTGACATTAAGAACACGTCACCAACTTTATGATCTTCACCACCAAATATTGGTCCTCACTTTCAAACTTCCATACCAAAGAAATTATCTCCTCAAGAACATTCCACAATTATCCAATAACTATTACAAGTGTTCCTTTCATTTTTAACACAATTGAGTCTTTTTGTTTGTTTCCACTTACTAGCAAGTGAAGAACATAAAGAAGATATTCAATCTTCAAGTGTTATTGAGTCACCACATTGTTGTATCTTTTGTTTTTCTTTCAATATGAAAGAACTACCACCTCGTCTCACATATCCACCTTTGTTGGTCAACATTGACAACCAATCACATGAAACCCAATCACTAGGATCACGTATAACCCAATCACTCGTGTCATCGTTAGTGCAAACGATATATTATTCTAAACCGTCTTTGCCAACCATTAGATCAACACCGTCCCTTTTCGTTCTCGCTCATCCTTCCCCACCTTCCATTATATGGAATCATTTTTATTTACTTCTAGATGCATATTATTTTTCACTATATTTATTCTTGTCATAATATAACTACTTTCGAGTATATATATTGACATGACGTATTAAAACATCATTGACATCAATTTACTTTTACATGTCATAATTTTTATTTTACTATTATTATTATTATTTTAAGAACATACTTAAAATATGTCTTCTCAACAAATCAAACACACTACGTATTCAAATCATGTTTTTCCATATCATCCTTATCATCAATATTTAGTTTGACCTAAAATCTTACAATAATGTTTTTCCTAGAACCTCATACATGAAAAGCATAAATAATGCTTAACAACGAAACCTTGAGGATTTAGGAATCTCTCATTACAACCCTTGATGAAAGTCTATTAGAACTCAAATCATCATCTTTGGCAGATAATGGTTTCTTAAGGAACATGTCGTTCTAAAAACGATAGTACTCCTTATCCGAATGACATCTTAGACGAAGTCGTTCTCATAACAACAATGTGTCAACCTATAAACGAATTTCATTCTCATTTATTAAAGTTGGTGTGATTGGTTGGATAAATTTGGTGTCAATTGAATCTTAGTAATTGAGCATGTGTCTTCGTTCCTTTTATTTAGGTAGTTATTAATTTTTTTAGAATTGAATGTTATACTTTAGAGTACTCATACCTAAGACATACATATCATGTTCCTCGATAGAATCTTACAATATGTAATTGTACCATATATACTTTTACTATACGTATTTTTGCTATCTTGCTATGTGAGATTATTATCTTTGACACTTTGCAGAAGCTAAACATTTTTTATGACGTGGTGAGTTTTATCCTTGTTACGACTCTGCTTGTCATGATTTAAGTGTTTAATGCTAAGGTTTTTGGAGTTTTAGGTGCAAAATGCAGTTCTGAATCCATTTGTTTGTTGTAACATGCACCACAGATCCACCATATGTAGATCCGTACATTGTTTTGGTGATCCGTGCACACTACCAGGGCAAAATTTGCAAATTTCATGATTTTTCAAAATTTTTCTACTTTATCTTATAATCATGCTATATGATACTATATGGGTTTTTAAATCTTAGGTTAAAACACTATTGTCATATTATTTTTCTTGTGTACTTACATAATTACATTGTTATTTGTACAATGTTGCGCTTTTTCTACTAACTTTGTTTTATAGTACACTTTCGTAACTCAATTCCTTGGTGTCCCAAACAAGGGGGAGCTTTCGAAAAGCACTTAGAGAGTACATCATGTATACATTTAGTTGCACATACTCGTCCAATGGAGTACCTAGTTTCGCACTAACATTTTTTATAGGTTTTTGATAATACCTTGATGCCTCGAATAAGGGGAACATTCATCAAGAAGAAGTATACAAGCATTTATCATATATTTCTCCTATTGCTTCATGATGTATATATATTATGTTGCACAAAACTAACCCTTGATGTAGGTTAAATCTTTGTAAGAAATTTTGTTAATACAAATAATGTCTAAAAACGTTATTTAAATTTTTCGACCTCTCAACGTTTTGATAATAACAAAGTGTAAAACCGTTTATGATAAAATTAAACGTTTAGAAATTATTAATCGTAAAATTTCATTTCTAAAATTAGTAATCACTTAAGGTATGAACAAACAAATCATTAAGCATGATTAGTGATCAAGAAAATATTTTTCTCTTATCCATTACATTTCTACAAAAGAATTTCACAAAATTAATTATACAAAATATTTTCTAATTAAAAGAAAAGTTTTATTAAAAACTTAAAATTTGAAATTAAAATTTTTCCCCCAAAATGGAAGCTTCTATACCACATACAACCTTCCCCACAAAAAGATAAAAAAGAGAGCGTGGTCTACCTGGCGGCCCCCTTATAGGCCTGGAGGCCCCCTTATATATATGGGACCATCGAGACCGCCGCCTGTGACCGTTGGATTTTCCTGCTATAAATACTGCTCTATTCCTTGCAGAAAATCAGACCTCTTTGCACGAATTTTCTCACACTTCTTTCTCTAATAACTTTCTTTCTCTTACTAAATATCTTGATCACTAACATCTCTTGATCTTATTTCAAGTGATCTAATCTCTTCTCCTCATCTCTTTCCTCTCATTCAAGTGCAAGAGAAGAACACCCGTATTCGCCAAGAAATGAAGTGTTGATTAGTGATCTCTCATCTTTTCTTCTAAGTATCAAATCTCTATTGTAATTATCTTGTGTATTTGTGTGCTTCAGATATTGTGTAAATCCGATAGTGTAGATCTAGTGATCGTGTAGTGATTGTGAAGTGGTAGATTGGTTCTAGCTAAGATTAGGACTCGACATTTAGCTTAGTGTCGGAAAATAACGTAAGCGACATGTAAACGGTTTTCTCTGCCTGAAAGGAGCTTGTTGACATAGTGAAATCTCGAGTAGGATACTCGGGGAGTAGAGTAGGGCGAAGAAGAGCTTCATAGCTGAACCACTATAAATCTTTATGTCTTGGTTTGAATGTTCCTTCTCTCATCTCTTTATATTGTTGTCATTGTTATTTACTATTAGTTTAGATATTTACTTGGCTGATTCATATTGCTGGTTGGTTAAACATACTACTCGAATCTAAGTATTTTGAAAGAAAAGTTTTAAAACGAAAACCAATCTGTAAACTATTCAACCCCCCTTCTAGTTTCCACAATTGGTATCAGAGCCAAGGTCACTCAATATTTTTAAAAGATACTGTATTTTAAAGCTTGGATCGATCTATAGATTTGGAAAAATATCTAGAAGGGCAATCTATGCAAAGACCACCACTCTTTGAAAATGATAGTTTTATTTATTGGAAAAATAGATTCGAGACATATGTTAAATCAAAAGATCTATATCTTTGGCATGTATTACCAACGGTGATTTTCAACCCATTCAACAAAATTCGGAAACCAAATTAGATGAGGTTATCCCTTTTGAAAAACAAAGTGATGATCTTAAAAAAAACTAGCGAAAAATAATGAAGCTAAAATGGTTATTTATAATGCTTTGCCTAGAAAAGAATATGAAAGAATTTTCATGTGTAATACAGTAAAAGAAATTTGTAAAATATTGTTAATCACCCACCAAGGTAATACTCAAGTCAAAGATAATAAGATCGACCTTTTGATTCAATAATATGAACAATTCGTCATTTCTAAAGACGAATCTATAGATAGTGCTTTTGCTAGATTTAATACTATTATTACTAGTCTAAAAGCATTTGATGAAGGCTATTCTAGCAAGAACTACGTTAGGAAATTTCTTAGGGCTCTATATCCTAAATGGAGAGCAAAAGTGATGGCAATTGAAGAGTCGAAAGACTTAACATCACTATCTCTTGATGAACTTATCGGGAACCTCAAAGTTTACAAAATGATCATCAAGAAAGATTCCGAAATAGTCAAACCAAAAGTTGAAAGGAAATCTCTTGCTTTAAAGGCTAAGAAAGAATCTAGTGCTGAAGAGTATTCGACTTCCGGAAGTAAAGACGAAGAATACGCCATGGCGGTAAGAGACTTCAAGAAGTTCTTTAAGAGAAGAGGTAGATTCGTGAGACAACCTCAGGACGACAAAAAGACGTTTCAAAGAAGCCGAGACGATAAAAACAGTAAGAGTGATAGAAATTGCTTTAGATGCGGCGGCCCAAATCATCTTATTGGAGAATGTCCAAAACCACCGAAAGACAAGAACCAAATAGAATTTGTCAGAGATTATTGGAGTGATAGCGGTGAAGAAGATGATGAGAAAGTCAATAACGAAACGTGTCTAGTAGCTCAAGCAACAAGTGAGGTATGTTCCGAATCCCCCTACTTTAGTGATGAGAACTCGTCAATAGATGACTTAGCGCTAGATAATGAATATGATAAATTGTGCAAAATGAGTTTAAAGATAATCACTAAAAACAAAAGATTAAAAGCCACTAGAAATAATTTAGAAAAAGAACTTAGTGTTCTAAAGGAAAAAGTGTCTACACTCGAGAAAAACAAGGGAGTTGATCTCGAATGTGTAAAGTGTCATATGCTTAAAATTGAGAATGAAAAACTCAAAGAGGAAGTCACTAGATTAAATAAATTTAAAAAGAGCACACAATGTCTAAATGAAATGTTAAGTAATCAAAAACCCTTCGGTGAAAAATTGGGTTTAGGGTTTAATTCATTAGAAGCATCATCCAGTGGAACTAAGAAAATAAAATTTGTGAAAGCTCAGAAAAATGCGTCCTCTAATGGAGGTCCTATAAATATGGGCGGCCCCCTTAATGTGCAGGCGGCCACCAAAGCTAATATGGGACCGCCACCAAGAACCATACCTGGATCTGAGAAAAGTGTATATTTTTAAAAATCTATTTTGGGTCCTAGACCAAAACACATAATAGTAAACAATGTAAGTGTAACACCCCCAAATTGAGTCGCAGCGGAATAAGGGTCCGGGGCGTGTTACTTCTCAGATCAATAACACAAGATAATAGAAGAACGACCAAAAAGTCGTTTAAAACTGATACATTGGATTTAATAAAGTATGTGTTACAAAAGCCCGAAGCTTTACTTTTTTACTTGTTATTATTACAAAGATTTCCAGCCCATAACAGATATACAAAATGTAATGCGACTAAATCTTTAATGCATGACTTCAAAATATAACCACCAATGTATCCTTCGCACCTCGTGCCTAATGACCTCCTGAAAAACATTGCATTTAAAAACGTCAACATAAAGTTGGTGAATTTCATAGGTTTATGTAAATGTATATGCAGGACCGCAAGACTTTCCCAGTGATAATGCAACAGATGCAGACATCACAAAATGTAATTACGTTTACCTAATCTCATGACACCGAAGCTTGACATAATTTAATACAATATATAAATATTGCCTACATTGCCCATGATGATGTTCAACCCGTAACATCCAGTATCCGACATGATATACGTTCGTTTCCAGTGATAGCTAGTCACCCGAACGGGGAGGTCAATCCCAAATAGATCTATCTATAATCATTCGCGCTCACATTCCAGTAATTGACAGTTCATGATTCATGGGCATAGTGGGTTATCGCTACTTAGGCAAAAC
>BQNB010135026.1:0-18223 GCA_026074375.1 Tanacetum coccineum | reverse complement strand
GGTTTAAAGCTCGTTTAGATATAACGTTGCGAATGGTACATTATAGGAATAATGTACTTTGTAATGATGATAGAATGATATTGACTTGACATGTTATGATGTTTGCTTGAAATATATGAGGATAGGATTGCCATAGATAGGTTGCGTGAGCTTGTCTACTTTAGTTATGACATACTGAGATATATAAGTAATGTAATAAAGCGAAAAATTTCCCCGTATAATTGTGATAATAGTAAAATAGGTTTTGCATTTGATGAAGATTCTTGGGTTGTTATATATACACACTTGTCAGACTGGTTTAGTACAAACCCACTAGATAAGACAACCTCATCAAATTTTTGATACCACTGTTTTGGAGCCTGCTTGAGTCCATATAATGATTTAATTAGTTTACACACCTTATGCTCATTTTCAGGCATGATAAATATTTCCGGTTGCTTCATATATACCTCCTCTTCTAAATCACCATTCAAGAATGATGTTTTGACATCCATTTGATGGATTACTAGATTATAAGTTACTGCTAAAGCAATCAATAATCTAATTGTAGATATTTGAGCAATAGGACCATATGTATCGAAATAATCGATTCCTTCTTTTTGTCTAAAACCTTAGATAACCAATCTAGCTTTAAACTTGTCAATGGTTCCATCAACTTTTATCTTCCTTTTGAAGATCCATTTTCAACCCAAAGGTTTACAACATGGTGGTAAATCAGATAAAATCCATGTATTATTTTTCATAATTGAATCCATATCATCATTGATTGCTTATTTCCAGAATGCAACATCACGAGATTGCATAGCTTTATCAAATGTTCTTGGATCCTCTTCTATACTGTGATAGTAAGAATATTGAGGTCCAATCTCATCTTTTTATCCCTTAACTAAATATAGCTAAAAATCATATCTGAAAGATTTAGCTACACTTGCTCTATTACTCCTACGAACTGTAGGAGTTTCAACTAGAGTTTCACCAATTTGATCTTCATTTGAACTTGGCATCAGACTTTTAGGTCTAGGTATTAAAGTGGATCATTTTTTATTAAACATTGCATCTCTTGACTCTATAACCGAATTAATAGATATATGTTCATTAGGTTCTATACATAGAATCTATATATTCTTGTGAATACACAGATATACCAATAAAGATGCAATCAATACCTTATTTGTCCACCCCCCAAGGCGGAACACGAGTCATAACATCATGGCTATCATCAAAACATAATGGTGTCAACAATAGAGAAACACTTAATGCAAACTAGAAATAAAAGACACTAAGTGTCTGACACTAACCGAAAACAAAGGAACGACATCCATGGATATTAATGAAAAAGGGGTCTCATCAATATAAGGGCAATGTATCACAAACCTATTAAAAACATTCAAGAATTCATGCAAGTAAAATACAAAATGAAATCAAATGAGAACTTCCAAATGCCATCCTAATGGTCCCTCTTCTACCAACTTTTATTAATTTCGAGATAACTTCATAACGCTCACCTGAAAATGAATGCTATAAACCTCAACATAAAGGATGGTGAGAGTCAAAGGTTTTGCGACACCTGATACAAAAGATTTTAAATCAATAACTGGAATTACAAAAAAAACCTCAAAACCCTAGCAGGACAATTAAGCTGACTATTATACATGCTAACATGCATTCAACTAACAATCACCATTAGGACAGAACGTGTCCCCTGATCCAAACCATAAAATTTGTCACATAGTCATGGAGAGGAAATCCCCAATCCCAGACTCTTGGTACTGTATCTACGCAAAATCATACCCACACAAAGTAGGCAAAAAGCAAATCCAAACTCAATCACAAGGAGACAATCACGCTCCATGGATGTCATACCCACAAAGTAGGCGAAAACCAATCTCAAACTAAATCACAAGGAGATGATCACGCTCACAAATTGATAACCAACTCACATAAAATCACATAAACACATAATTACTATAACACATAATGAAACTCAAGTCAATACTAACGGTTGACTAACTTGCTCAAAGCACAATTGTCATAGTATCCCCTTCTTAGGGAAATTTCGTCTTGAGATTTAACTATTAGATTCACCAGTATTAGCAACAAACAGTTAGGGATACCTAGCTTTCATATGGTCCTCGCGTTCCCATGTGAACTTAGGGCTACGTTTTGAATCTAATCTAACTTTCACGATCGAAAACCCACTGCTTACAACTTCGCTTGCCCATACAAGGTCCAATAGCAACTAAACAATCCAAGCAAAGAAATTGAACATCCAACTACATGAACATCGCCCGTCTTCGAGGAAACTCGTCAAAAACCTTAAGTTGTGTAACAACGTCATTCATAACCCATCCCCGCAACTCATCAAACAATAACTGTCTTGGAACTAAGTTATGAGTTGTTACAAAGCTCAACGTTTTTGAAGAATCGGCTTGACTTCGAGTTTATTCAAAATATAACATTACCAAACCACATAAAACATTTAAGGGTTCACTGCGAGTCCTGCCAGTAACCCTAAGTGTCCAACTTTACTGTACATCCACGTAGCTGCTCAACGAGCAAGGAGGAAACCTATTTTTTAGAAGATCCACATGGATACCGACGTAGCATCGAGATCCACATGGACTTAACATCGGAATCCTACTACGCTTCAAAATTTTAACCTCACGATCAATTATCTCAAACAGTTTCATCAACAAAACCGAAGAGTTTTGTCGTCCCCTTAATATCTCCTAAATGCACATGCGAATTTGTATCAACTAAATACATCTTAAATTAGAAACACATAAATTACTTTACGTAAATTAAAAGAGCAATCTCAATCAATAGGCCTAGGACCGATCCCCTAAATGATCTCAAATGACCGCTTAACAATATCTTGGTGCTAACATTTCTTTCTTTCCAGAATGCACTACTTCTTTCCAAGATGACACTTCCAACATCACTTTATCACCAACTTCAACTCTAAGTGTTTACGCATATTGCCAACATAGCTCTTTTGGCAATCTCTAGTTGTTACAATAAACCTGAAGGTCTTTGATGTTTCCGCATTCACCTTTAAACAAGTCAAACAATTGCTAACATAGGTAGCAATATCCTTCTACATACATGGCCACCATACATATCTCTAAGGTTATAGTACGTCTTATTTTCTCCCAAATGTACCAAGTACCTTGATGCATGAGCCTCGTCCATCATTAATGTCCTTACATCACCTATTAATGAAACCCATAATAAATACATACCTTCACATTCCTTCCTTTCCATTAGTTGGTTCAGGCCACACATCATTTCTGCTATCGTGTTCTCTACCTTGCCTCTTTGCATGAGTACACAACCTAATCCTTGATTCGACGCGTCGCAGTAAACTACAAACTCTTTGGATCCATCAGGCAATGACAATATTGGTGCATTTCACAAATTTCCCTTCAGCGTCTTAAAAGCATCCTCTTGATCCTTGTGCCCACACCCTACTTCTTATTCCTTTTATGAGTCCGTGGAAGTTAAAGGTTAGCAATCTTAGAATTTTTTTACTATGAAACGTCTTTAGTAACCTGCCAATCCTAAGAATGATCGTATCTGCCGAGTAGCGTCATAGGTACGTTATAAATATCTTCATTAGCTTCTATCTTACTATAAGTCACGTGAATATCATTGCTGATTAACCGGCGGGATGAGAAAACGCACTTTCTTTTAACCAGAATCATACTTAGCAAACTAGGCAAATAACTTTTCCTCTTACAGCAGCTCCAACACCAACTTCAAATGACCACGTGATCCTCCTTAGACTTCGGAGTAATCAAGATACACGATAAACAAAATAGAATTTGTCTAAATACGGTGCTTGCACACGACGGTTCTTCAAGTCCATGAAAACCGCTGGTGCATTTGTTAACCCAAAAGGCATAACCGTAAACTCAAAGTGTCCATATCGCGTCCTAGATGCCGTTTTGAGAATATTTCCTCCATGTACTCTAAACCTGAAGGTAACTTGAACTAATATTATCTTAGAGAAATAACGCGAAACTTGTAACTGGTCGAACAAGTCGTCGATCCTGGGGAGATTCTTGGTGGTCAGCTTGTGCAACTCTCGATAGTCTATGCACATTCGAAATGAACCGTCCTTCTTTTGAACAACACAGGTGCTCCCTACGGAGAGTGACTTGGTCGAATAAAACGTATATCAATGACTTCTAAGGGTTACGTAATACCGAAAAGGAAGCAAACGAATACCGAATAAAGCTGAAATACATATAAGTGGATATCACTATGCAAATTTAGATTTTGGATCAAATGACATAAGAATCCTTTAAAGAAAGGATATAATATCTATACCGATAGGAAACGCAAACAAAAGAGTCAACAAAGCGTATCATGACAAAAGGAACACATATTGAATAATGATACGTATCAATTGATAAATACGAAAGATAGAATTCTTATACCAATAATCGACTTAACTCGACAGAACCAACTAAATACTGTTTTTATAAAAATTCATTTTGAAAAATAAAGACAGCTTTTAAAAAAAATCATCTTAAAATATAAAAAATCATCTTATATAAAATCTTTTTTTTAATATTCGTTTTAAAACATGGTTTTCATAAAAAAAATCAAGAGATATTTATAAAAAAAATGTATCGCACTTTACCAATATAAATCATTTTAAACATACTTTTCATAAAATAAAATTTATCAAAAACAAACTTATAAAAATATAAAGATTACCTTAAACATAGTTTTGACACTTAACAAATATCACATTGTTTTCATAAAAATACATGTAACACAGTTTTTTATAAAGATACAGTCATATAAAAGCGCTTATCACAACGTATTCATAAAATCATTTCAAGAATAGTTTTCCCCAAACACCATCAAGATATATTTCAAAAGGATTTCCATAACTTGACATAAATATAAAATATATTACTCAAACCAAGGGCATCGTAATACCAAAAGGGATTGTAAAATACCGTAAAGACTCTAACAAAATTCTATTCTTTGAAAGCGAAAGGAGTATAAAGAACCATATAGTTAGAATAACAGTGAAACGAACATGCACAAGAGAAATTCATACGAAGACATTATGAACCAAAAGAAGAACGTAAAGACTCCATCCGATAACTCACAACGAAGGAACAACCATCGAAAGGCGGACGTACTAACATGACAACAGTTACAAAAAACCAAATATATATTAAAAACGGAGGTAATAGATCCGCACTAATATGTTAGGAACAATAGTGCTAAAAAGAATATTTGATACAACATACTGAGTAATTAAGTACCACGAAAGAACCATAAACGTGACCAAACACATCAAAGAAGCAGATCCAACAACCAATATTCATCAGAACGCCGGATATAAAAGTAGATCATCCATACCGACAAGGTACGAAACCAGGAATGCCTAAAATGAAGGATATAAGAATCCGAGCAAATAATTAAGCAGACAAACTGAAGTCAATAATTCGCAATAGTAATAATACATATATCCGGTAATCCGCAAACGTAAATAGAGGGAAACTTACTATCTATGCAACTGACCTAAACATACTCGCGCATGAGGTAAACGAGGGATTCCATAATAATAGACCAACCTTGATCATGACACTCATATCATAACATATAATACTGCCAGCTTACAAACAAACACTAATTCAATGCAAATCATGGTCCAAGTCCCACGTGTGTGAATCCTTTTATAATTAAAGGTTGCCACCATAATTATAATTGCATCATTTCACACGTATACTTACTTCCAATACTACACCTCTCAAGGATAACGCACATATAAGCACATATACCACATTGCACATCTTAAACCACTCCAATATAACACAGAAAGGATGCTCCATCAAAGAAATACTTACTTATATAAAGATAAAATCGAAACAACATACATGAACGAAAGTCTCGCAGCGCCTCCAAAATACAAAATATCCAAAAGAAATAATTAATAGCATTGTGACGAGGTAAAAGACGGAATAAACTTATGCTGGGCCTCGCTTGGGTTTGACTTTGCCTTTACAAGAGTCACCCGACTCCGCGGGTCCATGCCTACTACGAGATTCCGACAAGAGATCTGAGTCGGCCTCCTTCTTCGACTCTTCTAACTAAGCTTCCTCATTCGGTTCCTCGAGAGGCTCTTCCTTAATTGGCTCCTCTTTTGAATCATAAGCTATCGAGTAGCCCGTAGGTCAAAATAAAACTCAAAGAAAGCAAGAATACAAAAACGCCTAGATAGCTAAACACATAGACTCTATTACGATTAGAGAGAGACATGACTAAAATAATAAGGAAGGATATATACTATTAGATCCCAATAATGAAGAAGTATATATATATAATAATTAGTCAGAAAGCAAATTAAAAAAAAATTAAAGCATTCTGAATATGCGGAGAAAGTATAGTAAGGATATATACATAAACACTTAAGACCCAAAATGCAACAAATAAGGGTACTCTTAGGTTAAAGACCCTAGGCTCGACCACCTAATATCTTTATAACCAAAGCTCTGATACCAAATCTGTCACACCCAGCCAAGGCGGAAACACGAGGCGTTACATCATGGATATCATCACAACATAATGGTATCAACAATAGAGAATTACTACATGCATAACTAGAAATAAAAGACACGACGTGTCATGACAATACCGAAAATAAAGGAACGACATCTTGGTATAATGACATCGTACAAAAGCAGTCTAATGGTCCCTCAGCACACTTTTATAACTTCAGTAACTTCATAATGCACACCTGAAAATGAAGCTAAAAACGTCAACACAATGGTTTGTGAGAGTCATAGGTTTTACAACACCAATACAAAAGATTTAAATCAATTACTATGATTATAAAAAAACAAAACATGCATACAATTAAGCTGACTATATACAGCTAACATGCATTCAACTAACAATCACCATTGGGACATAACGTGTCCCCCGATCCAAACCACAAAACTCATCACATAGTCATGGAGAGGAACGATATCCCCAATCCTAGACTCTTGGTACCGTATCTACGCAAAAATCATACCCACACGAAATAGGCGAAAACGAAATCCAAAACTCGAAACAACAATGATACCAACATGCTCCATGATGTCATACCCACAAAAGTAGGCAAAACACAATCTCAAACTAAATCTATGCCTTGAAATGCTTAGCATATCTAATAAAGATGCAATCAATACATTTTTCACCCAAGTTTTTCCTTTTGGGTTCTAGGAGTCTTACAACAGCCCTACAGCCCTAAACTCGTAAATATGACAAGTTGGGTCATTTTTTATACCAAAGTTAATAAGGGGTTACTTTGTTCCTTTTATTAGGAACTTTATTTAAAAATAACAAGTCGTTAACATGGCTTCACCCCAAAATCCTTCACTCAAACCCGAGTAAGATAACATGGAATTAACCATTTCTTTAAGAGCTTTGTTTTTCCTTTCGGACACACCATTTTGTTGTGGTGTATAAGGAGCCGTAGTCTCATGTATGATTCCTACGGATTGGAAATAAACGGGATCATAATATTCACCACCTCTATCCGTGCGTAAAGTTTTAATTAAATCATTTTGTTGCAACTCAACCTCAGTTTTATAGATTTTAAATTTATCTAAGGCTTCATCTTTATCATGGCATAGATAAACATAACAAAATATAGATGCGTCATCTATAAAGGTGACTACATACTTCTTATTCCCTAAGGAAAGAGTGGCATGAAAATCACATAGATCACTATGTATCAATTCTAAAACATTAGAATCTCGTTTTATATCTCTGAAAGGTTGTCTAGTGATTTTATTTAACATGCAAGTGTTACATATTCCTAAGGTAATATCAAATTCTGGAATTAAATTATCCTTAGACATAGCAAGCATACGTTTATAGTGAACGTGTCCTAAACGAGCATGCCACATAGAATAATCAACATCTTTAGAACTAATCATGCTAACACTACTAAAAGCATTAGGAACTTTATTGAGATTTAACATTATGCCATTATTATAGTAACTAAAACCAACAAATACACATGCCTTGATAAGATATACTTATCAGATTCATACACTTGTTTATAGCCACACTTATTTAACACGTGACCGGACATAAGGTTTTTCCTAAGCCTTGGTACATACACAACATTAACTAAAGTAATAGTTTTTTCCAGAACTGAATTCTAAAACAACATTTCCATGACCAAGTATTGGTTTGGTTGACTCGTCACCCATATGAAGCACAGATCCATCTTGCATCGGATGAAAAGTATCAAACCATCAATGATCCTTACAGGCATGACAAGTTGCACCCGAGTCAATCCACCAAGCAAATGCATCATCATGTACATAACATATTTCATAAATATGTGACACATAATGATTAAAAGGAATTACGTCAAAGTTAAAATTCAGACCTTGTGATGAATTAGGATCCTTAGATCCTTGTCCCGAACTAGACATGTTTCCATCATTGTTCTTTTTAACATTACAATCCTTTTTAAAGTGACGAGTTTTGCCACACTTCCAACAAGTCAATTTAGACTTCTTGTTGGACCCGTCGTTGTTACCATCATATTTACTTTTCTTTGCCTTGTTGTTCTTGTTGTTATTCTTGTTCTTACCATCTTCTATCATATTAACCGAAGAAGAACCCTCAATTTCTTGGCCCTTTCCTTTGCCACTTTCTTCTGCCCTTAGAGTTTCCTCTATACGAAAGTAACTTACAAGTTGTACCAGTGACAACTCACCTTGTTCAGTTTTAAACTGTGTTTAAAATCATTCCATAGGGGTGGAAGTTTGTCTATGATACTAGACATAGAAATGGATTCATCCATATTCAAACCGTGTTGTGTAAACTGTCCCAAAATTCGAAGGAGTTCATGATATTATTCCATCACAGACCTTAAATCAACCATCTTATAATTATTAAAATTACTAACAAGAAACTTCTTAATAAAAGCATTTTCTGCCATGTATTTAGATTCAAGTTGATCCCATAACTCCTTTGCCAAACCTACATTTTGGTATACATCAAATAAGGCATCAGACATACCGTTCAAGATGTGTCCACGACAGATGTAATCGTCATTCTCCCACTTGCATCGTTTCCTTGTCTGCTCCAGCGTCTCATCCTCCACGAACTCAGGCATGGGGGTACTCAACACGTATACAACTTTCAACGTGGTAAGAAGAAAGTGCATCTTCTTCTGCCAGTGCCTTAAATCATTCCCCTCAAACTTATCTAACTTTTAATACTTCGCAGTCATATCCTTAACAATGTCTCCCATGATTAAAACCAGGAAATACTTTAATATTTGTAGGAATTTTATGTGGTGTGTGAATTTTTTATAATCTGGATATTAATCTGAATCGTGTAATCACTTTCAGATTAAAGTATTTCGACCATATATGCCTTGGGTTCACAAAATCCTTAATTGGATAAGACAGATTGGCAATCGAATTCTAAGGCACGAGAAATCGATCAGAAAACTGTAGAATATTATATGTTGTTCTATTTCCAAATGAGACCATAATCTGGTTATATATAACCACCGAAAAGTAGTTATTTTTGGTTATTTAGTAACCATCGAAAAGTAGTTATTTTCAGTTATTTCCCAACCATCACAATTCGGTTATTTCCCAGCCATCACAATGGTTATTAAAAGACACATGTCAGTTAGTTTTAGTTTTGGCAGATCTAAAAAATATCATTCTTTGTATACTGCCCTTTGACCCTGCGTCTTTATTGTAGTGATATCAAGCTAACTATGACAAGTGTGCACTCCGCACCTCCTGACTCGTCTTGAGCTAAACTTGCATAAGGCCATTGGTCTCAAGTAAAACACAATTACCTAAAATGATAGTTGATAACACTAAAATTACCAACAATGTTTTCAACCCATATGCTCTAACGCATAAATATTATCTTCCTTCATCACACACACATAAACAAAATTTTTAATAGGTGGACATATCTCAACCTTTTCACCCATCAACCCATTTTCAACCTTTCACTCCAATGACGATAAGCTTTTCAACACTTTCTCAACCTTTTTTCGACCCATTCTTAACCTAGCATCGGAGATGCTCTTTATACTAAATGACTTTGGGTATTGTGTATTAGGCAATAGATTAGGGCCTGAGCGTGTCTGTAGGTTCGGATTCGTTAGGGTTTCTAGATTATTATCCATCAAACAATGTTGTAAAAATCGGCCTAGGCGGCCAATTAATCGCGCCTAGGCGCTAAGCTTATTATCCATCAAATAGGGCTGCAAAACTCGGCCTGGCGGCCAAGTTTAATCGCGGCCTGAGTGCCGCTGGCGAGATTAACCGCTTTATTTTTACTAATCGGCCTTTTTTTAATCGGTTTTGTCCAAAAATCGTCAACAACCGATTAATCGGGAATATAAATCGGCCAAATCGATTAAAACGGCTAAAATTGGCCAACTCGTGTTAACGAATAAAAATCTTCCAAATCGAAGGATAATTCGGCCATATCGGACAAAATCGGTTTTAAATCTGCCAAATCACATGCTAAATTTTCAAAATTTATAATTTTATATATACAATGTCCAATCCGATTAATCCCCGTCTAACCGATTAATCGTTAGGCGCTACCTGACCGCCTAGCTAGCGCCTAGCGTTTTTTGCAACCTTGATATTTATAATGATAATAACCTAGAAACTCTAATGGACCCAAGCTCACAGACGGGCTCGGGCCTTAATATATTGCCTAATATTGTGATGTTGGTTGCTAGTAAGGGTGTTATAGGAACTTTCATACATTCAACCCTTCTACTTTGAAAATGAATAATTCTATTGAGACGAAATGTATCATTTTATGATTTTGTTAACATGCTAAGGGGATTTTTATAATGATGCTTATCTATACTACATATAAAATAAATTAGTATCTCTCTATTCATTCAATGCAAAAAAATAAATAGTAAAAGTATTGATGCACATTGTACAATTTTTAATGCAACATTTCACCATAACCTTTCACGACAAGTAAGTTATTTAATGTCAAAAAGATTAATACAAAAAAAGAAGCACATTTTACAAGCTAATTCCTTAAACTTAAAACATTGAACATTAAACATCACAACATTTAAAGCACAAAATATAAACTAATTTAATATAATAATTAATGTTATTTTTAAAACACTCTTAAAATAAAAAAACGCATGCTATTATACATATTGTACAAACTAATAACGCACATGTGATGATACACATGGTTTTAAAACCGGACCAGACCAACTGGTCAACCGGGAACTGCAGTTGCCATCGGTTTGGCTAGCCAATAAAATTCGCCCAAAAATGAACCGGAAAGGACCGGTCGAAAGCGGTAAAAACGGGTGAACGCGTATAAACTGATGAACCGGGTTGGACCAGTGAACATTTTATTTTTGTTGTTAACCGGTTAATCAGCTCATCAATGTTATTTTGTCGATGGCTAGACTTTAATCACAGAGTACCCGCCTACCTTACTAATATAGATTAATAGGCAAGTTTTGCATCTTTTGTTTTGAAATTTTTGGACTTCATGGATGATAATTCATTTACATAATGCTTGTTGAACCCTAGCATTGTTCGAACTTAACCAACAACGTCATCAGGCTCCAATAAAAATTTATCTATGTCGTTATTTCTTTTGAATAAAAGAACTAGCATAACATCGTCCTTCTAAGAAAAAAAACATGATCTAAAATTTTGGAAAATACCATGTGAAGTTTCATTGGTCACGGAGGTTCATTGGAAAACAAGTTTTTTGGTTTTCGTTTGCCAGAAAACGATACGGCGAGTTTATAAATGTTGATTTGTAAAATAAGCATGGCGATTGTGGTGTGAAACCGGCGTACTTCGGGTATAAACCTGCAAAATAAGAAACGATAACAGGGGAAGTGCGGCGCACAAGGTTAATTGTGCGCCATACTTTCTGCAACAGCATACATATTTTAAGAGATTTAAGATATTTTAAACACACGAAAACATGCACAAGACTAGAAAACAATCTGCAAACAACTAAACAAATCCCCGGCAGCGGCGCCAAAAACTTGATGTGTGTTTTTACAAGCTTTAAATCTATAATAACTAGAAATACCGATTTTTAACCAAAAACACAACATTCGGGCAAGTATACCCTATTCGAGTGTAATATAGTATTAGGTAAGTCCAGGTCGTTCCACGGGATTTGTAGCAATTCATAGATTGTTTATCAAGTAACAAAGCTAATTGATTGTCACGGATCAAATAGCCTAAACGTGTGTATAAAGCAAGCAAGGGACAATGCATGATTCACATAACATAATAGATAGAGATAGAGCAAGACTTTATATAAACAAAGCATACAAGTCATATATGACGGGTAATCATAATAACAAGCATATCTACCAATGATAACATAGAATCCTTTCGGCCTATATACTACATCATCACTAGCGCATTAAGAATGGTTTATATCAAATATGCATACATATGAATTCCTCCCAACCCGGTCGGTCAACATAAGGAAGGGTCTTAAACATCATTTTACTTGGGTTGATTATCAATTCACCACACCATTCTCACAAGCATGATATTGATTCATATGGCCAACATGATTCAAAATATATCAAGGCAATTAATCCTTTCGGCCTATTTCAATTGCAAGATATATCAAGAGATAAACAATGATCCAAGTAAGATAACATCGAATTCATAAACATGTATATTCATAAATCATAGCAAAATCATCCAAATATTATTCATGTTTCACATATAAGAAGCAAAGTAACAATACCAATATTTCGACTACAACAACCATCAACCCAAAACTAGTAGTTCCATGATCAACCAACAACCAAATGCTACTAAGATAATCCAGAATATACTATGTAACTTCTGGAAATCTGCAACATATCACCAAATGGAGTGTTTGGTAAAAAGGTTTATGGTGATGATCTTAAGAGAATTTGGTGTGAATCCTCTAAGAATCAAAGTGGGAAGTGTTTAGATTCTGGAAATAGATAGCATGTGGTCTAGATATGGTGGTGGATCAGTGGTATTTCATGGTGGTAGCATGGTGGTGACATGGTGGTGAGAAGGGGTGTTTGGATCATTAGATCCTAAAATCCTCACCACTCTTTCCTCCTCTCCCACTTGATTTAGAGATTGTGTGTGTGAGATATGGATTGGTGTGTTGGATTGGACGAATTTGAGGGGTATTTATAGGGTAAAATTTACTTGGGGACCAAACAAAGGTTGTATGTGAATGTTTTTGAGGCTAGATTTACATTTTTAATGTTGCAGAGTGAAAATGCGGCGCACATTTTTATTTGTGGGCGTACTTGGGATTTTGTGAAAAGTGCGCCGCACATTTTTGGAAGTGCAGCGCACTTGGGGCAATTTCAGTACTTGGCCTTTTTCATGGTTGTAGATAATTGAATTATCTTCGCGTGGCCGCCAGAATCGCGTCAAACGGAGTTCATATGACTGAGTTATGGCTAAAACAGTGAACAGGTGTCGGGAAGCATTCAGCTTGAGTTCTTTCTTCGTTTAAGGTTCAAATCTTTGTGTATTCTTCCGTTTTCTTCCACGACACATTCCAAGAACCTACAATAGCAAATATACTCTATTCTATACCAATAGTTTTTATATTTAACCAATTTATATATGTACAATCATTGATAACGTATATAAAAACATGTATAATTTGAGCGTTATCAAAAACATTGGGGACAATGTTCATAATAAGTGTAGGGGGGAAATAAAAGCCTTAGAAACTATTCTTTCATTTGTCTTTCCTTTGTCCTTAAAATGATAAGTAATATATCGAAATATAGTGTAGAAGGTAATTTTGACCCAAATTTAAAAAAATTATGGCGCATACAGGTAAAACTAAGAACTGGTAGCGTCTCATTGGATAAGGAATTATACGACTAGCACAAAAACCCTACCACTCAAAAATTCCACCTCCAAATTATGAGGTTCGCCTCTAGATCTTTAGGAATTCGGGTATCCATCTTTGATACCCAATAAAATTTACACCTTTAGCTTTCTCGAGTTAAGGAAAGAGCAATTGAATGTGTCACGTTCATGGATTTGTCCGTGCATGTGTGATTTTGCTGCCTTTTATGGAGTATTGGTATCGATTTTAAATTATATGAGAGTGTACTGGTAGTGTATTAAATTCTAGAACTTGCTTTAGTGATGCATCCTGAGACCGTATAGTGAGTATTAGAATTTGCTAAATGATAAGAGGCACTAGGATTAACTCATGTTTTAAACCTGTAATTGTTATTATAGTCACCTCGACTATATAACTATCCCACACCCTTGCCATGTACTCATTTTTAGTGCAGGATTTTCTGGTGGATTCCGGATTATTAAGGAAGAGCATTGTTTAAACCCTTAAACCAATTGTTACACCTAAATCGCCTTAGCCTACCTTGTATGTACTCATTTTTAGTACATTATTATTTAAGCCAAGATAACTATTTAAGTACACGGTTGCTAAGTCCTTATCCTTGTAAATACAGTTTTGGGATGATTGGGATTCATGGTAGTATTTATTTTGCGGAAGAATGGGGAAGAAAAGTTAAATCAATACCCCTATATTTGTTTGATAGTCTCCATGTTATTTTGATCCACCTCAATTCAGATCATTAGATTAGTTAATGTATCGAGTATGTAAAAGCTCAAGTGTAAGGGTGTCTCTATAAACCCCATGTGATGTATTATTATGTTTAAGCAATGGCAGGGTAAAAGAGTACGAAAAAAACGAGAAAAAAAAGAAAAAAATATGAAAAAAGAAAGAAAGAAAAATGTACAGGCTGCCATTTGCTTATGCTATGTTATGTTTATCATAGAGTCAAGAAAAGAAGAAGAAAGAATTTTATGTAAAGTTGTGTAGAGTTTGCATATCTTAGTCCAAGTAGTCGAGTATTTGGCTTAGCAACCAAATCATCGTGTATTCTTATAAATAATTAACTCACTACTTCACCTCAAAATTCACCCAAAAAGTCACTCCACAAATATTTTCCATCTGTTTCCGTTTTCATGTTTATCATATTACACCAACACCCCACAACTCTTTAAAGACCTCTTTGATAGTAACTTTTAGTACTTACGGCTTGCGGTGGAGGTTTGATCCTTTATCAAGCCTATGGTAACTTATATGTTATGATAGGTAATGAGTGTTAAATTTTCCGTTTCCCATATTGTTATAATTCATTATACACCCGAGAGAAAGATAGAATCTAAATCCTTATCGTGAGGTGCTAGTGTATAATTTCCGTGCTTCTAGTTACGAGGTCTAATTGGTTGTGCCATAAACTCCTTTAAAGAGTAAGTTAAATGCCCTCGATATTGCTATTGTCTAGGTAGAAAAGCTCATTTGCTTGGGGACAAGCAAATCTCAAGTGTAGGGGTATTTGATGAGGTGTAATTTTATATACTTTTTGGGGTCATTTAACCCCTATAATCATGCAAAAAGGCTTAAAATATGTGCTTAATCGTTTCTTTTTGCATTTTTAGAATTTGAAAGACATTTGGAGGAAATACACGTGACTTGGGCTTTATTTTGGAAGAAACGAGACAAGATTGCAGCTTTACACAATGAAGGCTTAAAGATTTGCTTATAGAAGGTAAAGACGGCGTCAGGATTACTCGTGACGATGTCTGGATGATCAAGCGACCACGTCAGAAGAAAGTTTGATGATGTCTGGACTGTATCCGTCATAAAGAAACCCTATAAGATTCTCGACGTGACGACATCAGGATTTATTACGACGCCATCGCGATTCCTTTTCTTATAAATACAAACTCGAATTTAGGGTTTTATAGAGCGTATTAGGAGTGGAGTTCGATAGAGAATGACCTGTAGCTGACTTTGGGAGTATTTTAGGGCTTCCCAACCCTTTTGTACCTTCCTTAATTGCTTGTTTCAATATAGTGAGGTTATTTTACCCTTTAATCTTTCAATATGTCTTATTGTTTGATTGGTTATTGTGCTTTGCTTATCTCTAACATGTTAGGCTAGATTCATAATGTTTGCTTATGATATGCATTGATTGGTATTAGATCCTAATAGTATTACTTCTTGATTGATGTGTGTTCATGTTTAGACAATAAAATCTTAGTTACTTAAGTATATCGAAGATCTAGAGCAGCATTATTATGTAGAAAGGATTCCATCGGTAATATTCATCATACTACCTTACCCATCTGTGGATGATCCCCTTTAAGTATTTTAATGCGCGTCTATCTCCCTAGGGGCCTTGTAATAGTCTTCATACTACCTTACTTGTGCATTTTCCTAGCAAGGTATCACGTAGAAGGAGTTTTCGTATAATTCGCCATGCTTCTCGGCTTGGTTTAAAAATGCGTTTTGCGATCCAATGCACTAAAGGTCCTAAAGGCCATTGCGTGATGCGTGATGCAAGTGCGAGCGTAATTTAGACACGATGCGTTTAGTATTAAAAAAAGTACGAAACATATTTATAAATAGTATATTCCACCAAGTACTAATTAAATGCAATATACTTACAAAACAAGCTACTAACATACTGATTTTAGGCAAATAATCCATTTTTATAACAAACTGATCAAAATCAAAGCTTGACATAAAACACTTAGAAAAACACGAGATACTATATTATCGTGATCGTGTTTGTTTTTTATGTCTTTTTAACAAGTTGTATCTTTAAACGGCTATTAAAACATGTAGGTATCTTTTATATGGTTTAATTTTGACTAAAATGACCTAGATTCTAGATTGCGACAATTGCGAACGTTGCTAGCATTACACAAGTGCGTTAAATTGCGATATAATGCGAACGCAATATGGGATGGCCTTGCATTAGGCACTATGATGCGAAATTTTAAATGTAATGCAATGATGCGTGTAATTTGCGCAATGATGCGCGCATTTTTAAACCAAGCTTCTCAAAAATACTTACACATACATCACAAGTGTGACAAGGCAATAGAGTTAGGAAAAGCATACTAAGGATCATGCATGATTAAGTAAACACTTCGTTTTTATCATACGAATTCTCCACATTAGATTAGTTTAATTATTAGATAATTAGTTTAAAACAAACCCCCTTTAAACCCAAGATTTTACTTGCTTTCAAAAAATATAAAAAATACAAAAATATTTTGCTTTCAACCTGTAGACCTTAGTTACATTTAGTTCGAACATTCACACGTTATTCCTCTAGAAAACGATAACAACCCCCGTGTCTTGCCTATACTACACTACAACGGTTAGGTACACTGCCTAGGGAGTTGTAAAACTTATTGAGAGTTTCACAGCCCTCATCAGTAATCAACCGCAACATCAATAGTTTTCCTATCAAAATGATTCCATACATCTGAAGTAAGTTTCCTCTTATTCCCATTTAATTTTGTTGCTTCATCTTGAAAGGGTTGTTCATGTCCTTGAGACTCATTCATGCTTTGAGATTGATTACCATCCACTTGTGTTGGTGTATTAGTATTATTTATTTCTCTATCCGTATCCATGTTCCTAAACAAGAGATGGTTTAACATAAAAAACAAATAAGAGCCTATTAGATGGTAAAAAACAAATAAATCCTATCATAATGTAAAAAAAAATATGCCTAAGTGCCTAACCACAGTGATTTCGTTCATGAACAATGTAAGAAAAATATGATTTCGTTCATAAACAATGAAAAAAATGGCCTAAGTATGAAGTGCCTAACCATTTGTAAATATTACATGCAAAAGCAAACAATCTTCTCCATCATTATCGCTAAGCTAATTGTACCATTTGTTGAACTCACGCTAGCCACTTATAAATTTAAATGCAAAAACAAACAACCTTCTCCATCATAGGTGAAAAGGATCAAATGATCAATACACATTTACACTCTCATTACTATTGTAATGATTTCAAGTTAAACAAATATGTATCCAAGTCCAATGGCTGATTAAATTACTAAATAAACAAACAATTAATACATTAAAGATAAAGTTAAAAAGATAGAAGAAGAACATGGAAACATAAACTCCAAAGATAAAAGAACGAGAATTAAAGAGTCAAGCGTGACTATGTATTTGTAATTACCAAGATACGGTAGGTAAAAATAACTTTTAAAATACGTGTAGTCAAATATTTTGTACAAGGCTAGGAGCCTACAAATTTGGGCCTTATATAAAAATGGCAATAAAAACGGGTACGGATTCGGGTAAACGGGTACGAATATGGGTACGGG
>BQNB010135025.1:1096-12799 GCA_026074375.1 Tanacetum coccineum | reverse complement strand
CAACACTCCAGCGAAACCCTATATAAGATTTAAACCAAACCCTAAAATTAGGGTTAGGGTTTCGGCTGAACAAAATAGAGTTAGGGATTAACCATATTAGGGGTAAGATAGTATGGAGACTGTTACCGATGGTATCCTTTCTACACACTCGCGTTTCCCTAGATGTCTATGCCAATTTAATATCTCATGGCTAGTTTTCTAAAGCCTAACGCACACATCCATCACAAGAAGCAACATTAAAAGGATCTAAAATCTAAGTTTCGTACAATCGTAAGTAAATACAAAGGGGGGGTTTAGCCTAGCATGTTGTAAAGAAAGCAAGAACGTAAATCAATCAAACAACACATAGACATATTGAATGATTAAAGATAAACAATCTTACATGATTAAAACATGGATTAAGGTCTGTTACAATAGGGTTTTGAGGCCCTAATGACGGCCTAAAAGCTGCTAGAATGATTAGGGTCCGTCTGCCAAAAGTTATACAAAGTTACACACTTAAAACCCTAAAATCGATTTTGTATTTATAGGAAAAACACTGTGATGGCGTCAAGTAGTGGTCGCGACGCCGTCACCATGTCGAATCTTCTAGATCTAAATTAAGTCGGTTGCGTCCTGACGCTGTCGTCAAATTCTCGATGCCGTCACTAGAAAGATCACGATGGCTTCACGTTATGCTTGCGACGCCGTCTCCTCGGTCTGTATGCATCATTCTTCAAGAGATTTTGGTGTTGGTCCATAGTCTTGTCCGTTTCTTCTCCAAATGAGCCCAAGTCACGTGTATTTCCTCCTAATGTCATCCAAGTGCTAAAAACCTAAAAACAAATGATTAAGCACATAATCTAGGCATATTTGCATGATTTAGGGGGTTAAATGACCCCGAAATAATATATAAAATGACACCTCATTAAATACCCCTACACTTGGGATTTGCTTGTCCTCAAGCAAATAGGCTTTTCTATCTAGATAATAGCAATATTGGGGGCATTTAGCCTACTCTTTAAAAGCAGTTTATGACACAACCTCCTAGACCTCGTGATTAAAAGCACAGAAAGTATATACTAGCACCTCACATAAGTGTTTGGGATTCTCTCTTTCTCTCGGGTGTATAATAAATTATAACAACTATGGGAAATAGAAAATTAACACTCATTACCTGTCAAAGCATATAAATTACCATAGGCTTGGTAAAGGATCAAACCTCCAACGCTAGGCGCAAGTGTTAGTCATTATTATCAAAGGGGTCTTTTAAAAGGGTTGTGGGGTGTAGGTGTAAGATAACATAAACATAAATGGAAATGGATGGGATACATTTGGGGAGTAATTTTTTGGGTGAATTTGAGGTGAAAAGGTTAGCTAATTATTTATACGAATACACGCTAATTGGGTTGCTAAGCCAAAGAACTCAGACAAAGATATACAAACTCTACAGAACTCTACATCAATCTCTTTCTTTTTCTTTTCTATTTTTCTCTTTTTTTCGAATAACATACATCACATGGGGCTTATAAATGTACCCTACACTTGAGTTTTAGAACTCATAATTACAATCTAACTAATGACCCGAATTGAGGTGGATCAACATAACATGGAGATCATTTGACAAATATATGGGGGTATTGATTTAACTTTTCTTCCCCATTCTTCCGCGAAATAAATACTACCATGAATCCTAATCGTCCCAAAACTGTATTTACAAGGATAAGGACTTAGCAACCGTGTACTTAATAATTAACTTTGGGTTAAAAACAATAATGTACTAAAAGCGAGTACATACAAGGTAGGCTAAGGCGATTTGGGTGTAACAATTGGTTTAAGGGTTAACAATGCTCTTCATTAATAATCCGGCTTAACCAGAAAATTACGAGAACTGTGAAAAAGGATAGGCTCGGAGGGGTATACTAGGGGAGTCTTGCACTAAAAATGAGTGCGAAGCACGGGTGTGGGATAGTTATATGATCGATGTGACCATCATAACAATTACATGTTTAAAACATGGGTTATCTAGCAAATCCTAATACTCACTATGCGGTCTCGGGATGCATCACAAAATCAAGTTCTAGAATTTAATACACTACTGGTACACTCATATAATTTAATAGCGATACCAATGCTCCAGAAAAGGCAACAAAGACCATACGTACACATTTGTAACGACAGAATAGACACATATGACTGCATTCGAACCTTAACTCGAACAAGCTAAAGGCATAAACTATCTTGGCTATCAAAAATGGATACCCAACCACCTCTCCAAGGCATGGAGAGGTGTATAAATACCCTTAATGTGGCCGGCTATGATGGGCTTCCATGGGCCTTTCCTAACTTGGCCTTCTAAGGTTCCAAAAATAACTAAACGAGCTATCTACCGATATACATGGAAGTGACCGACACTTTTCGTGTTCCTAACAATCTCCCCCTAAGGGAGGTCACTCCATTTTACAAAAACTTAAACCTAGCATACTATGCTGAGTCTTCATTCTTGTGCTCGCAGACTTGAATTTACTTCATTACTTCATCTTGTGAATATGTTGTAGTGATCTTGACTTTTAGGCTGGAGCACATTCCTTTGACTTTAACTTGTATGTGAGTATGTGATCTTGAGCACTATGAGATCATCAACCAAGCATAATCTCTTTTCGCCATCTTGTAATCTTTGCCATCTTGTGAAACTTGTGACTTTGGGACCGACATGCTCATACCTTTCTTGATTTGATAACTTAAAAGCTGTAATGATGCATCTTTCTCGAAGTTCTTTAACTTTAACACTTCGTCGCTTCGAGAAGGACATACGGTATCAGAGTAGCGGAAGTCTTGAAACATGTACTTGAGCTTTCATGATGTCTTTAAGCTAGCAATTGGCTTGAACGTCTTCCTACAGGATCCATCACCACATGGGAGGATCTTGCTACTTGTTTCCTTGTTCAATTATTTCCACCAAGAAGGACCGCAAAACTCCGCAATGATATCCTGATGTTCCAACAACATCAAAGAGAATCTTTATCTGAAATATGGACTCGTTTCAAGGACTTACTCCAAAAAGTCCCTCATCATGGCATCGATCGTTGGCTTCAAATCCAAATTTTTTATGATCATGTCTCCTTTCATCATCATGTCTCCTTTCATCTTAAGTGCAAGATTGACTGCGTCGCCGGCGGCAAACTCTGCAATTAGAATGCTGATGAATCTTAGGAAATCATTGAGAATCTCACCCTTTACAACCTTGAGGGCTAAAATGACACGAAAGAATTCGTCAAGCCGGTCAAGGCTATTTTTACACCTCAAGGCATCTCAAAAACACCTGACCGAAGACTTATTGAGCTCGAAGACCAGATTAACTTCTTACTAAAGGGATCACGACCGACCTCCAGGAGCTCAACACACATCCCTCATGCTTATGTCGATGTAGTCTATTCTAACCCTCGCCTATAAAACCATAACGAGCCACCTAAGCTGAATCCTTTTACTTTCCGTGAACGTACAGGTCCAAGCCCTCAACCCTAAGCATTAGGAACTACTTTCGAGGCTTGAGTAAGGGACTACATGGCAGCACACACTGAAAAAATGGAAAGATTTGAGAATGCCATTTTCAAGCAACGCGAGGAGATCAACGATATAATGATTGAAATGTTTGAACTTCTCTAGGAACTCACGACAAGCAGAACCCCTGAGAAAGTATTGATAAGGAAGAATGTCGAATTCCCCGTCACCAAAAGAACATAAATTCTATCTCTATAGCCAGGGGAGAGCAGGAAAGGATTAGGTGACAAGACGGATGAGACATCGATAAATATATAGCCTACCAGAGAACAGAAATGGTAATACCATTAAAGGAAGCCAAAAAGAATAATGAAACTGAAAACGAACCGATCAAGAAGGCTGAAAAAGAAGAAACAACAGATGCACCCAGCTTTCAGCCCGTAGAATATTACCTAAAACACAGCATCAATAAGAAACTAATAGAAGGGCTTGTCGATAATCATAGGTTCAATGACTCCCTATTAGGAGCCCGAGCTGGAAAAATAAATGGAAAAACCTATAACGTGTCGCCTAGGGGGGCGGTTTACGAAGCAATCCTCCGAAAAAAGATAACAAGGAAGGAGAACATAAGAGGAAACTTTGAAATACTTGGTAACATAGGAGGCCTAAAAGGTATGAATTCCCTAGTTGACCAAGGATCCGACGTAAAAGTCATGCCCTACTCCACCTATATGAAACTAACCGAAGAAAGGCGGCTGAGATGGACGTTAGACTCTCACTAGCTAGCCACTCGTATATTTACCCTTTAGGAATAGCAGAAGACATTTTAGTTGAAGTTTCCGAGCATGTATACCCTGTGGACTTTGTAATTCTAGACATTAAGGAAGACGAAAAGAGGCCTTTCATTTTAGGAACACCATTCCTGACAACGGCTAAAGCCGTAATTAAGTTTGACAAGGGCACCATAACTCTAAGATCTTGAAAGAGTAATATAAGTTTCCATAAGATACCTGAATCCCCCTGTAAGATCGAGAAAGGAGTTAAGAACGACATAGAGCCTATATCCCTTATTATGACTGTAAATAGGCTAGTACTAGAATGGGAAGAAAGGATAAAACTTCACCATGAAAAAGAGAAGAAGTTCAACCAATGGAGGAGTAAAAACTTCAAAAGTAAACATCCCGCCCTTGTTAAAGTAGAAGGAGGAATGAACGACGAAGGAGAAGTCACGTAAGGACGTGTGACTTCGAGTCTAGCTACAAGACTCATAAATAAAGAAAAGCGCTTCTTGGGAGGCAATCTAATTTTACTTTTCCCGTATTTAGAAGTGTTGTGTGTTTTATTCTTTTCATTTTATTCTATCATGTTCGAACCCCAATCTTGTAATCATGCTTTGTTTTGTTTATAACTCGTCTTAATTTTAATCAAAGGTATTTTGCAAATAATAAGTGTAGGGGAATTTATCCGGTTTTTGAGCCAAGTTCAAGCATGTTAAAATAAATTGTTTAGATTAATTAGCGTTAGTTTCGAGTCATATGAGTAAATTGTCAAATCTCGGGTTTTATGTAGCCATTTGATAACAGCCTCCCCCCGTTGTTTTTTTTTTTCTTTTTTTTTTTTTTTTTTTTTTTTTTTTTTTTCTTTTTTTTTTTTGTTTTTTTTTTAACTATGGAATCAAGTGCAAGAAATTTTTCATCAAAAAAAAATAATTTTCACAGTGTGTGGAGACGGCGTTACGATTTCCACGCGATGTCGTCACCACGACACCTATGACGGGGTCAGGATAATCCTGACGGCATCAAACGCCCAGGTCCAGAAAACTTAAAGTTTTTAATATTTTTTGAAAATAAAACTTGCATAACATTTAAAATATGTACTCTTCTTTTATAAACCTGCAAAACCAACGAGTTTGACAATTCTCTCATCCTATATTTACCGATTTGTTGAGTCAAACCCTAATTTCACATTGTATATTTGTATATCGCACATTTTATGCTTGGTATAGTTGTCTTTGTCTTTGATTTACAGGTTATATTTGACGAGAAGAAGCTTGGAAGTTCTTAGGAAGTTTTAATGGATGATTCTTGAAGGACAATTTAACCAGTTATTGCATGTTTCTTCTCTATTATTGAGCAAACTAGGGGAGTACTAGTTTCTTTTACTTGTTTTCTTTTCCCTTTATTCGGTTTTACGGGTACTTCTATAGAACATTGGGGACAATGTTCAACTTAAGTGTAGGGGGAAAATAAGCCTTAGAAACTATTCTTTCATTTGCTATTTGCTTTGTCCTTAAAATGATGGGTAATATATCAAAACATAGCATAAGAGGTAATTTTTACCCAAATTTAAATTTTTTTATTGAACATTACGACGTGCGAAAAAGGAGTATTAAATGGTCTCATGGATAGGAATTTATATGACTAGCACAAAACCCCTCAGAATTCCACCCCAAAAATGTGAGGTTCGCCTTTAGATCTATAGGAATTTGGGTATCTATTATTGATACCTAGGATAGTTTATACCTTTAGCTTTCTCGAGTTAAAGAGTGAGCAGTCATATGTGTCTATTCTGTCATTACGGATGTGTACGTATAGTCTTTGTCGCCTTTTCTGGAGCATTGAGATCGGTATTAAATTATATGGAGCTTGTACCGTTTAGTTATATTAATTTCTAAGAAACTTGTTTTGTTGATGCATCCCGAGAACCGCATAGTAAGTATTAGGATTTGCTTGATAAAAGGCATTCGGATTAACCCATGTTCTAAACCTGTAATTGTTATGATGGTCACACCGATCATATAACTATCCTACACCTTTTCCATGCACTCATTTTTAGTGCATGATACCCCTACTACAACCCTCTGAGCCTATCCTTTTTCACGGTTCTTGTAATTTTCTGGTGGATTCCAGATTATTAATGAAGAGCATTGTCACCCTTAAACCATTGTTACACCCAAATTGGCATTAGTCTACCTTGTATGTACTCCCTTTAGTACATTGTTGTGATAACTAAGTTGATTATTTGAGGTACCGGTTTGATAAGTCCATTATCATTGTAAATTTAGTGTTGGGACGATTGGATTCATGGTAGTATTTATTCGCGGAAGGATAGGGAAGGAATAGTTAAAGTCAATTACCCCCATACGTTTGTTAGATGATCTCCATGTATTTTGATCCACCTCAAATCGGGGTTATTCGTTAGATTGTAAATATCGAGCTGTAAAAAGCTCAAGTGTAGGGGTACGTGTTGTAAACCCTAAGTTATGATGTATTATGTTATTCAAAAAGTAGAAAAGAAAAAGAAAGAGATTGATGTACAGTTGTGTAGAGTTTATAGATCTTCGTCAGAGTCCTTGGCTTAGCAAACCAAACACAGACATGTATTATGTAAATAATTGCTAACCCATTCACCGCTCCAAATTCACCCAAGCCACCAATGTATCCAAATCCGTTTCTGTTTTCCAGTATATGTTATTCTTACACCTACACCCTACAACCCTTTAAAAGACCTCTTGGATAGTAATAAATAATACTTGTGCCCAAGCGGTGGAGGTTTTATCCTTTACTAAACCTATGGTAATTTATATGCTATGACAGGTAACAAGTGTTGATTTTCCCTTTCCCCATTATGTTATAATTTATTATACACCCGAGTGAAGAGAGAATCCAAACACTTATGTAAGGTGCTAGTATATAATTTATGTGCTTTTAAATACCAAGGTCTAGAGGTTGTGTTGTAAAATACTTTTAAAGAGTAGGTAAAATGACCCCCATATTGCTATTGTCTAGGTAGAAAAGCCCATTTGCTTGAGGACAAGCAAATCTCAAGTGTAGGGGTATTTGATGAGGTGTTATTTTATACACTTTTTCGAGGTCATTTAACCCCCTAAATCGTGCATTTATCGCTAAAATTGGTATTTAATTCTTTCCTTTTGGAGGAAATTTAGCAGCATTTGGAAGCATTAGGAAGAAATACACGTGAATTAGGCTCATTCGAAGAGGAAAAGGACAGGGACTACGAACAACTCACCAAGACTCTTGAAAGTTTGTGCTCACAGGCCTGGAAACGGTGTCACCAGTTCTACACACGCCGTCATCAAACCCACCTTTATGATGGCGTCACAACCATTTCATGATGGCGTCAGCAGCATCCGACTCGCACGCAGATCTAGCAAGATTACTCATGACGGATTCTTCGATTAAAACGTGAGCCATCACACGATTTTCCTATATATACAAACCCGAAATTAGAGTTTTAGGTGTGTAACTTTAGAATAAAAAGGGGGATGAACCATAGTTTGTTTAGCAGCTATTTAGGATGATTTTAGGGCCTCAAAACCCTATTGTAACTCCTTCAATTCATGTTTTAATCAAGTAAGACTATCTTAATCATTCAATTGTCTTGTTGTTTGATTCCATTATTGTTCTTTGCTTTGTTCTTTAAACATGCTTGGTTAAATCTCTTATTGTGTTCATTTATGATTGTATGAAACCTAGAATGTAGATCTTAGTGATGTTGCTTCTTGTGGTGAATATGCATGTTAGGCTTTAGAAAACCAGCTTTTGTCTATATCGCTGTTGATATGTCTAGGGAAACATGATTGTGTAGAAAGGATACCATCGGGTAACAGTCTTCATACTATCTTGCCCCTTATATGGTTGATCCACTTTTAATATATTTCAAACGCATTTAATATACTATTAGGGGTCTTGTAATAGTCTTCATACTACCTTACTTGTGTGTTGCCTTAACAGAATATTAAATAGACGATGGGTTCGTGTAATCTGTTCATGACTTAGGAAATAATTACATAAATCATCACAAGTGTGACAAAGCAACAACACTAGGAGAAGCAATCTAGGGAGTAATACATGATTAAATGAATACAATCTTTTATTATATTGTTATCCCCAGTAGTGTAGTTTATTTAGTTTAATAGCTAAAACCAAACCCACCTCTCAAATATATGATTTTACCTGCTTTCATAAAATATAAAAATATAAAAATAATCTTCTCTCAGCCCCTAGAATACTGTTAGACCGTGATCAAGCCTTCCCAACCTATTCCCCTAGAGAATGATAACAACCCCCGAGTCTTACCTATACTACTACTACAACGATTAGGTACTCTGCCTAGGGAGTTGTAAAACTTCTTGTTTAAGTTCTTGCGACAACCGAATCAGGAGCACAAGACTTGATTATTGCAACAACTTGGTTAAGTTTTTCATTCTTAAGATAGTTCTTGATATCTCCCAAACACCCACTCGCAATCCCCCACCCCCAACCCAATTCAGCACTCACAAAACTTCAACACGTAATACCCACGACCCACGCTAAAAATCCTCATCCTCAACCGTTTTCCTAATATATTCTTGTGTCGACATTATAGACTCCTTACCTTCACAAACACCCGCTTGTTTACAGAGCCTAACCACTTGAACAATACCCGTTGCACCGGGTATTATCCTAACCGGCTTTTCATTATAATTATCAACCTTAGGGTTTTGGGTTGTATGGATGTTTGTGATGGGGTTTCTATACCCTAACTAGATTAACATAAAGCGAAAACAATAATTAATCTGGGGCAAGAAGGAAACTAAACCCAAAAGGGTCTTAACCTTATAAATAAAAGCAACTTAAAAGAAATAAATAAATAAATAAGAAAATACTAACCTTTGAGAAAATCAGATTTCTCACACACAGACCACCTTGGTTGAACTTGGAGGCAAGTACTCAAATAAGAGTACCTCTAATAGCTCACACCCACGAATCAAAGAGAAAAGGGATTCGGACTCCTAAGGTCTCGTTACACGAGTTGACTCTTACAAGGAGTAGGAATGAGAAAGAGAGAATGAGCAAATAAAGCCTTGGCATGCCCCTCTATTTATATGAAGATTGATGACTTTGGACATAATTTTGGAGAATGTGTGGATTCTCAAAAAAACGTCCCATGGGTCCCTTATAGGTCTTCTCAGCCCGTTCAACTTAATACTCCTTGTATTAGTTAATATTCAGCCAATGCTTCTTTATAATTAGCTTCTAATTAATTTACCAACTATTAATAAATTAATAAACCAATTAATTATACATATAATATTAATTCAATTATATTAATCTTTTCCTTTATTATTTCTCTTATCGGTTTTCCAAATAAGGGCAACACAAAAAGACTATACTTGAGATAGTCTTACTTAATTAGTTATAAACTTGGATCATAAAATCCAACAGTCTCCCCACTTGGACAAAGTCATCAACTTAATTGGTTAAGTCTATCCTGATTACTAAGCAGAGTGTGCTCAATGCAACTGCCAAACTTCTGAATAATATCTTTTAGATAACCCCTTGATAATGTGATCAAACCTATTCTTTGTTCTCTGATATTGTATGAACATGAGACACGGATTTATATCAATCTCTAGGTTCAACTATGTTTCCGATTTTCTAATTATTTGACTATATGAGACTACTGAATTGAACACATCAATTTAGTCCTAGCCAGGCCTAGCACATTTACGTCAACATCTAATCATTGAGGGGCCCATGGATATGGCTTTCCCATTTAGGAAAAAGGAACAAATAAACTTTGAATACATAGAACAAGTCAACACATCATGTCATACCTAAGCATATCCTTTAGAACTGGCATTTACGCGCAAGCGTTTGAATAAACATAAAGTATAACGACTTGAAAAAACTAGAAACTCGTTGTATCTCCATTTAAAAATAGAGGATATATATCATCTTAGAATTATCCGTGTTATTAATCCGTTGAAGTAATATTCTCTAAAGTTATGGGTTTCTTTCTATACTTTTCCCAATTAAGTACTCAGAGTGTTGCAGCATTTCTTTGTTATGTCTATCTTATGACAATCTACCAACACTCTTTGGACAGTCTTAAATCCATTACTTCCCCTACTTCCTTGTTAGTTAGATACGACTTAGGAGGTTGAGTAAACTACAGTACTTGGAAGTGGATTCTTAAAATGCAAAAATGAAATACAGTGATAAAACAATAGTAAATGTAGAAATCATTTAAATAAACAATCTTCAATTATTAATCACCAAATCCATTACAATATCAATCATTGTTTATAATGTTTCAAATTCAAACTAACAACTAAAACTTTATATTATCTTTCAATCCTATGCTCCTAACATGTTCATCGTGTTTGGACTTAGCTAATGCCTTTGTGAATGGATCAACTGGATTATCCTCTGATCGTATGTGTTTTACAATCACGTGTCCTTCTTCAACTTTGCTTCAAACAAAATGGTATTTTCTTTCAATATGCTTTGACTTTTCGTGATCTTTGGGTTCTTTAGTCAAGGTGACTGCACTCTCATTATCACATAATATTTCAATAGGGTCTTGTACTATTGGAACAACTCCAAGATCTCTAATGATTCTTCATCCATATAGCTTCCTTTGAAGCCTCACAAGCTGCAATATACTCGGACTCGCATGTTGAGTCTGCCACTGTATCTTGCTTTGAACTTTTCCATGTCACCGCTCCCCCATTCAGCAAGAATATCTAACTAGACTGTGAATGACTATCATCTTTATTTGTTTGCCAACTTGCATCACAATAACCAGTCACTCCGAGTTCTTCTTCTCCACCATAAACTAAGAACCTATCTTTAGTATTTCTTAAATACTTAAGAATATTCTTTATAGCTGTCTAATGACCTTCACCAGGATTTTACTGATGTCGACTCACCATGCTCAAAGCAAATAAGACATCAGTCCTTGTACACGTCATGGCATACATGATCAATCCTATAGTCGAAGCATATGGTACTCGACTTATTCTGTCCAGTTCTCCATCAGTATAAAAATAGGTTCTTCTCTTTCAAAGCTTCTTAACAAGCTCTGATACCACTTGTTGATCCCACTTCAATAGATCGAATTCCTTTAGCTTGTTTAAGGATTAGTTATATTAGATAAATCTAACACAACTATAGTAGAAACTTTGGTTGAATGTATTAAAGATTATACGGAATCTAATCTTTAATATTTAGAAGAAATCTTAATGAAACAGTAATTCAAAACAAATTAGCTCCAATATTATTAATAATCATACGAATACTCTCAAAGTATTAGGGTTACAAAGACCTTGAAGCTAAGAATAATAAAAGATAAAAAAACATATGAAACTCTATACCCTATGACCTCCTTTTATACACCAAGGAGCCCTAGTCGGCTTATAATACTTTCCTAAGTATC